>ML810787.1:23679-37700 GCA_009831015.1 Picea engelmannii | reverse complement strand
CCCCCCAAGTTGAGGTTGTGCCCCAATCTGAGGTTGTACCCCAAATTGAGGTTACCCCCCAGCTTGAGGTTGACCTCCAACAAGAATCTGGAAACCATAGGTGAACAAAATATTGGTGCCTCCAAGCATATCGGATCCACTAGGGCCAGATCCTCCAAGCAAAGGTGGAGTAGGAACATAAGGCCCTCTGGAGAGAACCTGAGCAGGTGTAGGAACAAAACCAACAACATCATTATACCCAGGATGAACAAAAATTCCAGAACCTCTGGATGGAACCTGGGTAGGGATAGCAATGGAATTATTTAGAGCTCTATACCCAGGGGGGAGTAATGGATTTAGTCTAGGTGGAAGTGGTGCCCCAATCGGAGCTTGGGAGATAACCACATTTTCGGCAGGAATCGTGGTAGCTTGTGGAACCATAGTAGAATGGGCCATCTGAAGAGTAGGAATCGAGTGAGAACCAATCAACAACTGGTCTAGAACGGTGGTGACGCCATTGGTAGTACCAGTAAAATAGTCTAGAGGTATCGTATAGGTAACAGATGTCTCAGGCACTTGTGATACCATAGGTTGATCAAGACTCGCTCCTAGGTTACCATACAGATCACGTACTGTCAAAGGGATATAACCAGGATTAGAAGTTCTGAAAGTGTGAACTGGGGTCCTAAAATATTCACTACGAAAAACTGGATCCTCTACTCTAGATCTTGTGTTCGGTCCAGTAGGTACTTCAAAATTTTCATCAACAACAATTTCTCCTGATGAATTCATTCGGAGCATACGTGGATTTCGTATAACACTCAATGCCAGATTTATAGGGAGGCAAAAATCCTCTAAGGAGTCTGAAACAATTCGAAATCCCTCCAAAGAGTGTCTTCTTCCAACTTCAGAAGCTACTTCATTATTGACTACTCCCTCAAGAGAGCCTTCTGGTGAGATAAGAGGAAAAGGTTGGTAACCTTATGGATCTTCCAGGGGTATCCCTTGCATCCTACGTGAACGACGAAGGCCGATGTTGCTTGATCCAAGTAGAGAACGAACAAAATCTATGGCTGACTAGAGAAAACAAGCAACACTCACTAATAAAACCTAGGAATCAAACCAAGAAAACAAACCTTCTTATTTCGGAGTCACTAGTTGGTGATGAAATCCAACGTCGCGAAACCAAGACAAGAAGGGGTTGGGATAAGCGGGTGGAAAAGTTATGTTGACGACCTGCTTAATGGACTTACACCTTGGTGCAAGCTCCCACACATAATCATGGGTATACCCTCCAAGGAGCCCAAGTGATTTTGGTCAACATCGATTCCAAGTACCGTGAAGACTTGCCCCTCCAAAGTCACCTCGTGTAAAGAACCTAAAGATATAGGCTACTAAGGTTACCAACTAGAACAGTAATTCCTAGGGAAATAGTTGACAATCCGATCCATGCGCAAAGGCAGGGTATCTAGCCCAAAATCAACTCGAAAGGCTTCCACTCATAATTGTGGGTATACCTTCAAGCGACCCCCATAATATGTGCAATATCTACACCAAGACCAACAAAGCAAGGTGAGTAACTCTGCTAGTCTTAATGCGACCTCAGGTTTGACCCTTGTGTGAGAAGGGCTTCCCAGGACAAAATGTAGCAATTGGATTTGAACTCTCCCTATCACAAGATACTATTGTGTGTTTTGATGCTTTGGAGAGTGTACCTCACAACCTATTCCAAAGTTCTATCCTAGCTAATGTTGGTGAAAAGATCCTTAGAAAATAAAAGTTACTAATAAATTTTAAATTTACGCTCTATTTTAGAGGCTATTGCTTACTAGAAAAGAGAGATGGAAGTGAAACTATTGATGTTGTGACCTTGACCCAATTAAATGAAAAAAGATATGAATATGCAATTTTCAATTCAATGAACTCTAGTTACAGTAGGGAGAAGGTATTTATTTTTAAGTACAACAAGATACCAAATGCAATTCCTTAATTCCGAATGAAAACAATTCCAAACAATCATGAACTAAAAAAATTCCAATTTCTTCTCTTTAAAAATATTTCGAATGTAAAAATTTCATATAAGGGATTACCTAAAAGGAATAAATGAATTCAATTCTTCCTTTCCAAGAAAAAATCAGAGATGTGATAACGAAAGGAAAACGTAATCCAGGAAAATCAAGACATTCTCAACACAATTCCCAAATCAAATTCGTAGTGTAGACAAAATCGAAAAAGACAAGAAAAACTCTTGACACAAGCAAGAAAAAATGTGTTTCTTAATCAACAACCAATCTGACAAACAAAATGAATCCAAAACTCAGAACAAACCAAAGACCCTTTGTCAAACAAGCACTCAGATCAAGATCGAAGATTATATCCTTGTGACAATGAGAAAAAGTAAAAAACTTACAAAATGAAAAGAAAGACTTTCAATCACCAAAAACCAATCATAAGAAAGATTCAAACTCAGGAATCAATCAATCATGAGAATTGGAATTTCACCCCGGGCTACTAAGGAAAATTTGGGAATAGCTGACTCCATCAAAACCTACAGGAGTCATCGCAGGATGCATATGGGACACAGTGCGATGAGCAAGGGTCGTCGCAGGCTACTAGAAGAGTACGGTGCGACGTTGTCGCACTAGATTGGCTAAGCAGAGAGCGATGTATCAGTGTCGTCATAGACTGACAATGAGGTATAGTGCGACGATCTCTGCAAATTTGAAAATTTTGGAAGAAAGACAAAAAATCCAAAGGAACTTCTAAACCCAGAGAGTCTAAATGCATCACCCATAGACCCAGTGAATGAAATTTATTAGAATGCAAGATAAATGCAAATGGGAAGAAAAAAATCAAAAGGAAGTCGTATCGTCAGTACAGTCGCCAATTTTGTTATGGGACTTATCGATAAATGCGAACATAAACAGATCTCCCTAGATCCACCTAGATCTAGAACAAAACATAACATAACATGATGCTTTCCCTAAGCTCTAATCATTGAGTTTACTATCTAGCAAGAGATGGGAAACATATTGTTTAAATATCGCTTCCTCTTGCAGTTGTCATCCTAGCTCCACTCCGGTTCTCCTATGATATTGAATCTACAAGGAAAAAAAATCCAACCAAAGTGAAAGCAATAATATACTCAACGAGAACCTATGTATGTGATCAAGGAATCATACAATAAAATGAGATGAGTTTTATGGGAAAGAAACATATCACTGCATTATATAATAATGAAAGTGGAGATTACAACCAAAGCCTTGATGTTGCAAGGTCCCCTTCCAATGACTCTTTGCTTCAACACACACTTGCTCCAACCTTGAATGAAGAAGATCCACTATGACTTGATAAGATAAAATGAAGCCCTCAAGTATGAACTGAAGTAGAATTCCTCATCCAATTCTTAGCCTACTCAACCTTCATTAACCTTAAAATCAACCTTATCCTTTTCCATGAGAAATTCCTCTTTATATAGGGGAAAGAGATATGATTAAAGAGATTGGGATGATCCCGCCAAATAGAGAAACAAGTAGGATCCCAACCATACAGACACCACCTCACCTTCTAAAAGATCCCCTTCTAGAACTTTCGTGAAACTTAACCTTTTCTTATCCTTTTGACATCATCGCACCCCAGCTGTAGAGAAGCCTGCAGAGACGTCGCAAACTAGTTTTAGGGCAGAGTGCGATGATCAAGCATCATCGCACCATGCTTATGGTGCATCCTGTGATGACCTTCCTTAATATATTTTTTCAGAAGAGAAATCCAGTCACTCTCCTCATGAACAAAGGATATTTTTGGGAACATGAACACATGTTGTCAATGGATCACTAAGATGACCAAAATAATGTGTAACATATGGGCGCAATTCTCACTCAGAAAGGGAATCTGGTGGCATACCATAGTGAGACACTCTCCGATATTGTCCAGAAATACCCCACCTATGACAAGAAAATGTATTCCATTGTACAAGCATGTTGTCAATGGAAACATTACATTCTGGGGAAAGAGCTGATCATACACACTTATTACAAGCCTCTGCAGTTCATACAGACATAAGGAAAATTACAGAATGACCTCCATCAGAAGTGGTCCACCTACCTGCAACAGTTCCATCTCAACATCAAGTATAAGACAGGTATCTCCAATCTTGTCATTGACTGACTCAGTCGGCCTCCTGTGGCTGCACTCACCACTGTGCTCCATTCCTATGGACATGAAGCATCTGAGTGGCCCCAACTTTATCAGCAAGATCCGGACTTCGCCACCACCTATTAGCTCTTGGGTATAGGCGCACCTGTCACTAATTTTCACATTCAGGATAGACTCTTATGCCACCTAGGCCATCTCTTTGTTCCTACAAGCTAGTGTGCAAATATGATTTTGGAAGCTCACTATAGTCGGGTGGCAGGACATTTTGGCATGGAGAAAACTGTGGTCGTTCTTTAGAAACATTTTTATTAGCCAAAACTTTGACAAGATGTCAGCAAGTATATCATATCTTGCACTGCATATGCCATTTCCAAGCCAGCCATCAAGAATCAAGGCTTATACACCCCTCTTCCTATTCCCAAGAAGCCTTGGGAATCCATCTCAATGGTTTACATGTATGGCATGTCTTTCACCAAGAAAGGAAATGATTGTTTCTTTGTGGTCATTGATCGGTTTTTGAAGATCGCCATCCTCACAGCCTATAAGAAGAATGTGACAGTGGCAGATATTGCTAAGCTCTTCTTCGAATGAGTGTGGGTCCACTTTGGGATACCACATACCATCATCTCTGATCGAAACAACAGGTTCCAGAGCACCTTTTGGTCAAGTCTTTGGTCTTTGTTGGACACCAAGCTCACAAAATCCACTACTTTCCACCCCCAAATTGATGGCCAAACAGAGGTTTTCAATCAGATGATTGTGTACATCCTGTGCATGTAAAATTCTAAGCATCCACGTACATGGTACGAGAGTCTCCCATATGTCCAACACAATTACAACATGGATCTCCATAGTTCCACCGACCATATCCCATTTCAGGTGGGTCTAGGATTCCACCCCTTGGGACCCATTGATGTTACACTTCCTCTTGCCACCGCACAGACAGACTCTTCCCCTTATCAGTCTACGATCGAAAAAGCCACCAGATTCATTGAGCAGATTCAACACATCCGCCAACAGGTCCAGGAGATTTTTGCAGAAATCTAATGCTAAGTACAAGCAATGCCATGATAAACACAGTGTACCACACCAGTTTCAGGTTGGCGAAAAAGTCTGGTTACATTTGCAGAAGGAGCGTCTCACCGGACCCCATTGGAAGCTTCTCCCACTTCACTATGGGCCTTACACTATCATCAAGGATGTGATTAGAAATTATTTTGAGCTCAACACTCCACCCTTCCTTGGTCTACATCCAGTATTCAATGTGGACCTCCTTCGGCCATATTTTCCCCCATTATTAGACACCTCTGAGATCGCACAACAGCTAACACCAGTAGAGCTCAACCCTGACTCCATGGAATAAGCATCCACTAATCAGATAGTGGACACACAGGTCAAGGGCACGCACAAGAAGCAAATAAATATTTATCGGGTTGTCAAGGCAGGGAAACTCCTAAACTAAGGAAAGTGGCTCACCCGGGGCCAAATCCAGCAGAATTTTCCTCACCTGATGGAGGAACTCAATGCAATGGATATCATTTCTTCCTAAGGGGGGAGGATTGATCCAGGTGGATATTGGTGGCCACCCACCTATTCCAAATGGATTCTTGGGTCCACTTTTCGTTCAACACGTTCTTCTGTACTGCTTTGTAATTGTGATTTCTACTCTTTTGCAGCTGTCTGAAGCCCCACGCATCCTCCAGGTGGATATGGGTGGCCTCTCTCCTTATCCAACTGGCTTATTTTGTATGTTTTATGTCAGCACATATTATTGTACTTCCAGGGTTGTTTTGGGGTGATAAACATTTTTTTTTTGGCTCGCCATAGTCAAACTGTAAACAAAGTCATACTTTGACTACGGAATGTGTAGTTCTCTGAAAGAGCTTTCCAATAGGATATTATGCGCCTAAAACGGAGTTCGTATGCAAAATTTACGACCCTTGGAAGTTGAGGTACCAAATTACACCAACTTACCCATACGACCCACATGACTTTTGGTGTTTCACCTTCTAGGGTTAGGTTTTTGGATGTCTAGAGTTTTGGAATTCATGAGTAATATCAAAAAGGGCTCTAGAGCCTCATTATAATCCATTCTGCTCATATGGATGCACGTAGCAAACACATCTCTTCTCAGAGATAGCTACCACCATTCGAGCAAGTGCTTCAATTCTGTAGTTTTAAAATTTCAACCTATTTAATAGAAGATATTGTTCATTGGAAATTTGTGTTATTCTTCATATCTCTGTGTTTATTGTATTCATTATGTTAATTAGTTCGTTCCGCTCCTAAATCTGGATCAGGGTGGGAGGAGAAATAATAATTTTTCCCCATTAACTCCCTCCAACCCCACCTCATGGTAGGGCTCGCAGAAGAAATGAGGGAAAACATATTATGAGTGTGGGGGTAGAAATAGGAGGAAATTGAGTGGGTATGGGGAGAGAAATAAGGGAAACCTAAGTGGGTGTGGCGGGAGAAATAGTGGGGGAATTAATAAATTTTCCCTTATTTCTTCTCCCATCCACATTATAATTTAATAAATGGGAAAAACTAGGTGGGGGTGGGGGGAGAGGCAAGGGAAAATTGATGGGTTATGTTTTCCCCTATTTCTCCACCCCTACCCAATTTTCCCCTATTTCTCACCCCACCTCCACCCAAGGTTTTCCCATTGGTTTTCCCTTATTTCTCCCCCCACTTTTCCCCCAACCTCATAATATTTTTTCCTGTATGTCTCCACCCACCCCCATCATCATAATGAGGTGGGAGTGGGGGAAAACATAGGGGAAAACTTCTTATGAGGGTGGGAGTGGGACGTGAAAAAGGAGAGAACACATAGGGGAAAACTTATTATGAGGGTGGGCGTGTGAGGAAAAATTGAGAAAAACTTATTAAGTTTTCCCCTATTTCTATGAGGTGGGGGTGGTGGGATCCATAGGGGAAAACTAGTTATGAATGTGAGCGTGGGGGTGGGGGGAGAGGGTAATATTTTTCCCTATTTCTCCCCCCATCCCCTATTAAATTTTCCCCTATTTCCCTAAGGTGGGGGTGGTGAGAAACATACGAGAAAAATTATTATGAGGGTGAGAGTGGGGGTGGCGGGAGAAATAAGGGAAAACTTAATGATTTTTCCCCTATATCTCCCTCCACCATCACCCTCATAATAAGTTAAGAAATAGGGGGGAAATGAGTGGGGGGAGTTACAATAACTTTCCCCACCCCCACTATTATAAACTTATTAAACTTAATAAGTTTTTCCCTGTTTCTCCCCTCATCCTCATTATTATGGATTTATTAAACTTAATAAGTTTTCCCCTCTTTCTCCCCCAACATTCACCCCCACGCCCATTATCAAGGTGGTGGTGGAGGGAGAGTTGTATTAAACATCAAGAATTGAAAACAGTTAGTAATTTGTTTCTCCCTACGTTCATGCTTTTAATATGAAAAATCAATCTAAACACTTAAAATTGAGGAAGTAGTAGCTAAAGGCACTTCTCGTGCATCTATTTGAACATCAAGAGTTGGAAAGGAAACAACCAATATTTGGCCACCTATTATGTATTATGAACACCAAAATTGAAAAATAAAAAATGCAATGCTTTCTCACCATTTAAACACAAGAAAATACAGAAGTGGTAATCAATAACAAACCACCTCTTTCCCCTCATATAAACATTAAGAGTTGAGGAAACAAATCCCAAAATCAAGTTACCATTTTCCAATGAATCTAAACATCAAGAATTGAAGACGTTGTAGCTCATGCTAATCACCTCTCACTTATTAATCTCAATATTGTCAATTGATAAAAAAAAATTGTGGACACTACAATGTAAGACCACTTCTTACCCGTCAACTTGAACACATAGATCTAAGGAAGAAGTATCCAATATCAGGCCACTTCTTTCCATCAATTTAAACATGTGAATTAACGAAGAATTGTCTTTTTTCTGGTCAATTTAAACACCAAAAAGTGATGAATCATTCCTTCTTTTCAACTTGAACACCAAAAATTTAGGAAGAATTCTTCCTTGTCAACTTGAAAACCAAAAATTGAGGAGGAATTTTTCCTTGTCAATTCGAACACCAAAA
Source organism: Picea engelmannii (assembly GCA_009831015.1). NCBI lineage: Eukaryota > Viridiplantae > Streptophyta > Pinopsida > Pinales > Pinaceae > Picea > Picea engelmannii. Next base: position 29,483 of record ML810787.1, on the reverse strand, counting down.
GTTGAGGAAGTGACAATAGATACTAGGCTACCAGGGGTCTTTTGAGTGCCCCATATCAAACATCAATACTAGGCTACCAAGCTACCTTTTGCACATTAATTTGAACACAAAACACAAGATCGCAAGACCTTATACATGTAGATATGGATTCTTAGCTAGAACACCAAACCCAACTATTTGGCAAGGTACTTGTCCTTAATATTTTATCCATGTGTATGGAGTTCTCACAATATACTTTAAGGTTCGAATCCAAGACCTCTTAATTATGGATATAGATTCTTAACAAAAACACTAAACCAAAGTGTTTGGAATGACACCCATGTCATCAAACTTTGCTTCCCATGTATGGAGTTGTCGCAATGCAACAACATTGCTTAAGGGTTGGAACTCAAAAACTTTGACCTTTGGATTGATCCTTAATATCGAGTTGCAATGGAGAAAGGAATCCATGAGACCATGTTGGCTCTTACCCTATCAATCTAAATATCAAGAATCAAAAAATTGTAGCCAATAATAAGTGATAGACTCTTGCTTGTCAATTTGGACATAAAGAATGGAATAATTGGTCCCCAAAATCACAATATAAGAATTAAGAAGCAATACTTGAAACTCCCCAACAAAACACCCCTTTAAAAAATTCATATTTCTCATTATAGGTTTCAAGGTTTTTTGAGGTTATAGGTTGATTCAAAGACCCCAAAACCCATTAGGCATAGTGGAAACATAAGAAAAACCATCCTCAAAATGTTTGTATGAGTTTTCAYTGAAATCCATCACCCTCCCCACACCTTAAATACTAGGACTATCTTCTAGTCATTTGGTTTTCATGACATCTATCTACTTGGGAATTCATGAATTCACATTAATAAGATCCATAGAACAACCAATCATCATTCTCTTYGATTGGAATGGTTCTTAGACATTGACCAACAAGGATAAAATATTTAGGYTGCCCTCAAATCCATTCTATCTATCTACTTGCTTCAACAACAAATAAATTAATGGYCGGTCTACATGCACACAAGATTTGAAGTTACGATAACTGAACTAGTGGTGTAATGTTAGGTCTGGAATCATGGACTTGGCCTAGATATTTGAATCAATGGMTAGCTACCTTGTTAAATCCACTCTTAACCATCTGCTTCTTTCCCACGTCTTGTTCTCGACTAACCTTGTTGTACCTCTCATTAGATCTTCCTTAAAAATTGTTTCCTGACCTCTCGATTGAAATTTGACCTATCTGGATTTGCAATTATAATGTATGAGAAAGTGTTACTCAATTTATACATACCCACTTCAACATACTTATCATAATATTTCCTCCCATGGCTCCTTTGAATGTTCTCATCCTCTTGTTTCATATATTAACCTCTATGAGTTAGTTCTAGTTGTGTTATTACCTATTTTTCATGCCATGCAATATTAAAAGCTTTAAGTCATTTTGTACTTTCATCTTCTCGTGTCTATTGAAGTTGTCTATGTAGTATTAGTGTTTTCTTTTAACATGTTTTGTCCATTTTCAGTTCATGTGGCATTCTTGTACATGGCTTTTCAATGTCTTTTAATCTAATGGGCACCTTTATTCTTCTTTATCCCACTCTTTAATCCATTTCCTACACTATTAGTCCCATGTTTTCTTCATCATTTTTAGCTTATCTTAGCTGATTTTAACTAGAATCCTATCATTGTCCATGACCACCATTTTATGTTTGTACATAATCGAATTTTCCAATGCCTTTAATTATATTGGGTATAGTCATATATTGGCTAAGAATATTTTTTAAAGGGTAAAAAAATTACTTATTTTATGTAAAAAAAATAAAATTAATTCTAAATTTCAAATAAGTAATCCAATAAAATAATTAAAAGTGAAACTTATATTGCTACAATATTTAAATAATAAATAATAATATAAACTAGTAAAAAATGTAAATCTAAATAAGTAAATCTAGTGAAATTGGATTGGCTAATATCTCATCTTCCTTGGACAAAAGGAAACACGTTAACGACCCAAGACCCAGAGACATCTGGTAGGAGTGGAAGTCTACCTTCTTACAAGCCACTAGAGGGTTATTACAGGTGGCCAAGTATTTTTGCACATGATGATGTAGCTACATGTCATGGTATTGAGATTGTATCAATAGAAGCTAGGCTAGTAGCTAATTTTTGTACTTGTTTTCCTACTTTGAAAAAAAAACCAAAGAAATGTAGACAGACTTTACATAAAAAGAGTGAAAGAATATGTACTCGCACAAAAGAGAAGGTTGATTTTATTGGTTGGATTATAGTTTATGGTAGATTAGAGTGAATTTATTTTAAGTACTTTAAATTGTATCCTTAAATTAATCTTAGCATCAAGAGGCGATCTACAACAAAGTATGGGGGAGATGTTGTCCCGTAATGTATGTATGTATGTGATAACAAAAATAAATAAACCATCCTACATCTATCTTAATTATGGATTTATCAAGTGTCGATAGGAATAAAATCCCTTGAGGTGCAAACCTTTCCTCATATTTTGCACTCTAAAAAAGGTTAATATTAAGATGATCAAATAATATATAGAGGGAATTTGGGAGGTAAGGTGGGTGTTCTTAATCAAAGCTATATATTGAGGGAAGATGGGTGTTCTTAGTCAAAACTCTTCTAACAACTAAGGCGTTAAATAACAATGAGTATTTGTTTGCAAAAATATAAGTTAAGAATGTGTTAGAATAATGTTGGTGTTCCATGTCTAAGTGACTTTGTAGTATATTTATGGCTACCTATCCAAATCTTAGGGGGACTTATAGTCTAAGTTTGGATGTATAAGTCATAATGTTGTATTCTTATGTAAAAGGGAACTTGATAGATATGTAGTTGATAGATTCAAGCCTAATCAAAGTTGACTTCGTCAACAAGACACCTTATAAGAAGGAAATAGGAAGAGATTCAAGGTCAGGAAGGAGAGGTCCCAAAATTGGTCTCATTGCATGTAATGGTTCTTCTTAATTGAATCCTTCTTTTATGACTCTCTCTCTCTTTCTCATATTTTTGTGGTGTATTCAGCTCATGCATTTTCATCAATGTTCTTGTGATTAATTCAATGGCAGATTCATATATTTTCTCTCCTCTTCTCATGGCATTCAATCCTTCTGGATCTTATCCCTCAAGATTTGAATCATCGGTATCAGAGCAGGTAACCACTCCATGGGAATTAGGGTTTCAATCATACTTTGGGTTCAAATATTTGTATCAATATCCAACCTCCTTTTTTCACTATTCCATTCAATTTGTTGGGCCATACACTGTAAGTATCACAATTGGTCCACAAGCATTACATGGTTTTTCTTCCCTCGGACCTTCATTCACCATTGCAAGAGCATCCTTACATGAATTCACTACATCCATTGGTCTGTAACTTTTTCAAAATTTTTGTAGGTTTTCCATTCTTTCCATGGAGGTTCCATGACCTCTACAACAACCCATGTTGCTCTACAAAACCTTGGAATCCTTTATGACCCTCTGCACTTGGTTCTCTCACATTCAACATTATTGCATATTCATACAACCATGTCATAGCTTAAAAAATTTACATGTGAAATATGGAAGCTTGGGTGACCTCATTTCAACCCTTTCTCATCTTACCCATAGTTGTATGGCCACCATAGAAGCACAGTAATTCACTGAATCTAAGGCAATCATCTTCTGAAAAATTTATATAGGTGCCATGACCTCTATAGAGAATTTCAAAGGGTGTACTATAGCTCATTTTAAATTATTATATATTGTCTCAAATGGGTTTTTTATGTAACTTCATTTCCTTTCTTGGTTTATGAGATATCATTGATTGAAGTACCAAAGCTCTGTAAAACAGTGTGGTCGTGTGTACCTTGAGTTTTAGGGAAAAAAGGGAAAAAATTCTCACTCGACGGTCTACAACAGAGCAAGTATCTTATGTTAATCGAATATCTCTTCAATACCTCAAATGTGTCTTCAACAGATTTCATCATATGTAAAAAACGCTATGAACAAAATTGCATCTAGAGGTCCACTGTGAGAAAAAAAAGGGTTTTTTTATTTCAATTTTCAAAAAATTTGGATTCATTAAATCATATTGTAATTTTTTTACCCATGTAAAATACTCCATTAATTGGAATTGGTATCAAAAATAAGATTTTCATTGCAAACTCGATTATGGTTCATCCACAAACCCACAATTATGGGTTAACCACACAAAATCCTTCTCTTCATTGGCACTCAACACATTGTAATCATGATGGTAAGATGACCATAATGGGGTCTCTTTGGTTTTTTGGCATGGACAAAATTATGGGGACCATCATTTTTTAAGGGGAGAAGATTGATTCGAATCTTAGAGGGCTTATAGTCCAATTTCATATGTATAAGACATATATTCATATTTTTATGTAAAAGAGAACTTGATAGATATGCAATTGATGGAGTCAAGCCTAACCAAAGTTGACTTCGTTAACAAGACACCTTAAAAGAAGGAAATAAGAAGAGAGTGAAGGTTGGGAAGGAGAGGTCCCAAATTTGACCTCATTACATGTAATGGTTCTTCTTAATGGAATCCTTCTTCTTCGTCTCTCTCTCTTTCTCATATTTTTATGGTGTATTCAGTTCATGTATTTTCATCAATGTTCTTGTGATTAATTTCATTGCAGATTTGTATGTTTTCTCTCCTCTTCTCTTAGCATTCAATCCTTTTGGATCTTATCCCTCAAGATTTGGATCACTACCCCTTGTTTGTATACTAGCATTAATGTATATAATTACCCTACCTCCTTCTTGATGTATTATAATTAACGTGTATATTTAACATTAATGTGACTTGTTTCCTAGATGGGGTGACATCGATTGGGATAGGGGGTACCCACGTGCCACACCAGAAAGCCAATCACCCATGCACATTAATCCGGTCAAGAGGGGGTCTTACAACAATTCCTTAGTTGAGCAAGGTGATGGAAGGTTTATATCGTGGGGACTATGTCCCCTCTATAACCAATCTTTGAAATGATGAAGGATATCACCCCAGGCTTGGAGAGGTACAGGGACAATACGAATCGATTTAAGTCACGCAGGTGGGAGTTGAATGGAGAAGGTATAGAAAGGATCAAGGATAATTATAGTTGGAGAAGTGGGATTTTGAGTGTTCTTGTAATGATGAGCACACCGAGAACCATAGGTATTTTTCTTTAGATGTTTCGAGCCAAGGTGTGGAATGTTCAAGCTTGGGACGACACAAGGGGTTAGCCATGGATTAACTACTTGGGAGGGACCGCAGGGGCTAGCCTAGAATGGTAAACATGTAATCTCATTCCTTTACATGTTCTCAGGTTTCATGGGCATTGGGGCTCTCTGAAGTTTGGATCTTCAGAGTTTTCTCAAGTGGAAAGTGGTCTAGTGTGTGGGAAAGGGAACAATCCCATGATGAGAAGGCTAGGAGAGCTCCTAGACTAGTTGGAAGTTATTGGAATTCATCTAGGGTGGTGGGAGATGAGGTCATGTTCAAAGTCCTATAGTTTCTTATGTTTTGTCTTGGTATCCAGAATGGCGAGGGGAATTTGTAAAGGGGGTAAGGTGAGGAATCCAATGAAGAGAAAGAATGACAAGACTTCCTCCTCCCAAGGCCCTATATCCTCCACCAAAGTGGCTTTACTATATGCATGGGAAGTTGTTGACACTTGAATCCATCAGGACCGAAATGACAACCTCACGAGGATGGAAATCATCTTGCATTTTTATAGAGGTGGTACTCCTCTATCCAAGATTTATAAAATGTGGGACTTTTATAAGAAGTA
>ML810786.1:84504-105479 GCA_009831015.1 Picea engelmannii | reverse complement strand
TTAAGTTGTAATTGCATTCCATTATCCTGCTTGTCATATTGAGCCTATTTATGGTTCCTTCTTTCTCGTTACAAGCCTATTACCTCAGCAATTTGCATCACCATCGAAGTAGAGCCTTATTTTATATCCCTTGCAACTTGACACTCTATACCCTAAGAGGAAACATTCCCTCGAGTGTCCACATCCTGCATGCACTTCCTTGCATTGAGCATAGGCATGTTGCACTGTTGGAACTAGTTGCTTACTCATGACACTTGTTTCCTCCATTGTATCATAACATTCATTTTCTTATGAAAAAAAAAAAAATAGGTGGGAAAAGAATATTATCTCATATTGGCAACAGTAGTGTCGCCTTTAAACAAAGCACAAAATTTTGAGTCCACTTGTCTTCCAAAGTTTGGGTTTAACATGACCTTAAGAAGATGAGATCGTTACTTAGAGTTTACTCCTTTGACTGGTTAATCTTCCAGTCCCTATGGAGAGTTTGATTGGTGCATCTTGCATCAAAAAGTTTCATTATCAAGTATATGTTGTCGAAATCCTCCATATGTCTCATTCTCTTATTCAAAGGATGTCTATAAGCATGTGTCGACCATTTCTCAGAATTCTTGAATTTTCATGTTGACCATACCCTTAGTGTGTCTCATAGTTACATGAAGTTGTAGTCCTACCGTGCAACTTGGTCCTACTTTCATTATGGGTAGTTTACCTTGAACCCAATAGTCGACATCTCCTCATTGGTCACTGACTCGGGGGTTTCCCTTGTGTTCGACGACAAGAAATCTATTCACACATTTGAATTCATGCAGTGTCTTGGATTCCATTAGCCTTATTGGTGGTTTCCTCTGCTTTCTCGAAAAATTTCCTTATTGGCTGCTATTCATAGGGTATTTTTCGTGTAGTGCTTGCATATGGTGCATGAAAAAAGATGCACAGGGTTGTTGGTTCATGAACATCTTCTTTGTCTGAGTTCCTCCAAATCATGAAGCTATTTCTTTGTACCTCATGTTGAATGATGAGAGATGCCTTAATTCTCTCCTTTCAACGGGTCTCCTTTCATCGACTCCAACTCATCTATTCTGGAAATGATGCCTAGAGTCTTATGAGTACCTCCAGGCTTGCAGTCATCAGTGGCAGGTTCTCTTGCCATCGACAATTGGGAACACATCAATGTCTTCTGATCGATGGATTCTTCAAGTGTTTGACCTCAAAACCTTTATTCACACTTCTAATAATGTACTCGGTGCCTTGATACCTACATTCATTATCAATAGTCTATTTCATGTTTTCTAATGGTATACCTTAATGACCGGTAATCAAATGAAATCCCATTGTGTTTGACCTCAACTCCTCTATTCACATGATGTGGAATTGCACTTTTGGCGAATCATGTAGAAGACTTGAAGACATCAATTTATAGTCACAACTTTCTTGAGTTGTTCCTATCATTCATTGGAACAATACCTATATGAATTCAGTGATCATGGGAGATCATATTGTACTCCATTGTATACATATATCTTCATATTGATTTTGAGACTAGTTTTCATTGGGACTTGTTTGTGACTATGAAAACCTATGACATGTATCTACTTTGAATTGCCTATTCATGGTCATGAACAACTATTTGATATATTTCCACATGGATCTGCAGTGTAATTCAGATTGGTAGACATGTGTACAAAGTAATTATGGACTGTAATATTCTCATGAGCAACTAGTTCATCCAGCTGGGTCTCCATTACTCCACTTATGGGAATTATAATGTATTTCGGCCATCACAGATACTCCTCTAACTTCACACATTAAGGGGCATATGTTATAGCAAGATTTTCCTCACCCCACGTAACTTGCTCATAATGCCTTTTTCGTTTCCCTATTCAGACTTGAAGTCCCCTTTTTCACTTCCCATAGCCAAAAAATCATATTTTTCCACATATACACCCCCTACAAGCTAGAAAACATGCGTATATGCAGGTTGCACCACTACAACCCGTGTACATCGAGTTTAGTGCTCAAAATTAAAATTTGTGTCGGGTTTCCATCTCGCGTCATGAGATCCATGATCCTTGACCTTCCATATACTGGAAATGTTCCGACTCGGACCTTCAGTTCCATTTGAAGGCTATAAATGGGCCATATCCAAATCTTGGAAGGGGAGAGCATTCAACTTTTGAGAGCAAAGATACTCTGGAAAATTTTTCACTCTGGAAAAATTAAGTATGGATCCCTTTGTCCTTTATAGTTTGAACACATTCTTCAACCCCTGAGCTCTTCTCTCCTTGATGGAGAATCTCATTTCCTCTCTGTAATACCCCCGTTTCCCACAGTTTTTAAATGTAAATATAACTAGCCAAGAGACTATGGCAGACTAGATATGTGTGAATGTTTGATTTGATGAACCTTTGTATAAAAGGTCAATGTTGTATTTTCTGTTATTAAAAGAAAATGGATAAGTATTACATAACTGCTGAAAGGGGGGAGTTTTCCAAGATATACCATGGATTCTATGAGAGAGATAGTGAGGGGAACCATAAATAGTTGAGATGACCCCCCACCAAACCATTACCTTACCGGAATTAATGGCTCAGAACCAGAATAGTTCTTTGACCCAGAAATGAATTTCCAGTCATAGTGGTAGCTAGAGGAGTCCTCCTCAAGATTTAATTAGGATATGGAGCAGAGTACCCATCTGAAAGAATTCCAAACCTGATCACAAACTTGGGATTCAAACCTACGCAACCTTGCTGAGGAAGGAAACAAAAGAGGTAATTCATGAGCATAGACAGATCTGCACGAGGAAAGAGATTCAAGACACCAATCTCAAGAATATAAAAGAGCATCTGCAGATCTATGGTTCGAGGAATAACTAAGAAATAATATCGTTATGGGCACAATAAGTGGATGGTATGGTTTTCTTTACAAGCTGAAAAACAAGGATGATGAGCGACTATGGAAGTACTCATGCAGACCTCCTTGTTTGGTATAGAGAAAACTGGTTTCCAAGACCCTGCGAGAGGAGGAGAGTGACATCCATCTTTGACTATCGCTGAGTAAGAAGAAAGAGTCTCTCTCAAAGAATCATGGTCTAGCTTGGGGGTGGCTAGTGGTAAATCCGTCGGAAGTGGTTGTGCCTATGGTTGGGTGGAAACATGCGCCCCTTTCAACAATTGCTTCACAGTTTCTGGTTTTTGATAAGTATCTTCATACTTTGTGAATTGAAATGGAAATGATGGTTGAATACATATATTTATTTATTTATGAATGATTTCTTTATTGAATGATTAAGATATATGTATGTATTATCTCCTTGTGAAATCATGCTTCTGAATGGTTGTTTGCTTACCTCAGTTTAGCAGTTAAAGAGTCATGGAACATAAGCCTACAAGAGGGTCGGGGTATGATTTATTGGAATGTTTATGTCCTGTCGGTCTCTAAAATATACCCTCGTGGGAATTCCAAGTTCAAACCATGTGGGAGGAGGGTGCCTCCTTTAGACTCCTCACCGTATAACCTAGGGATAATTCCCATATCCTTAACTAAATCATGGATAAGAGATTTACACGTAACCCACGAAATTTATGAAGGACCCATGTGACCAAGGCTTTGGAATCATATGCTAGGCCCGAAAGGAGATGATCCTTTCTGGTTTCAAAACTCTGGGAATTCAGGGCTCCGAAGTGTGTCAACCCTACCATTTATAAACCGACTGAAGGAAACTAAGGTTTAAGGTTACCCATAAGGTTGACTGATGCCTGGTGGTATCCCTATCCATGACATATGGACCTACCCCATCCTTAAACCTGAACCCAATTACCCATCGCGAAGTAATGAGAACCACCGATTTGAGAGTATTCAAGAGTCCCCTTATCCATTGGATCTACACCAAGGTAACTTCGGTGAAGTCCCACTTCGGGAGAACATAGATGATATAGCATAAAAATCCCTGAATGTTGAAGCTATGAAGTGAGGAGAGTTGTGGGATTGGGGATTTCATTAAGAATGCCTCTTAACCATCCGATCATCAAGAGGAGAGACCCGTGTATGATACTTCATAGAATTCCTACTTTGGGAGACTGGAGCTGCCATAAAGCTAAAACCCTCAAAGGTTGAAGCTGTGAAGTAATGAGAACTATAGATCTAGGTATCCTTTGGGATCTTCCTTATACATTTGATTTATGACAAGGTTATCCCAACATTTCCCACTCCAGAAGAAAGGGGGAGGTAAGCGAGTGGAGCACCTAAACGCCAAATTCACCAAGTGATAAGATCCGTAGATTTGAGGATGTTTTAGGATCTTCCATGACCATCATATCTAGACCATGGTCAACCCAGTGTTGACCACTCCAAGAGTAAGGAGAGAGTCACACCATGAATCTCCCAAATGCCAAAGTTATGAAGTAATGGAGGCCATAGATCCAGGGGTTATGTGGACACACCATGACCATAAGATCGAAGGACTTGGAAGGTGACCAGTCTCGAGTGACATGGTATGCTGACGTCACCCAGGGTAACATGGACCCACATTTGATGTGCCATGTGTAACCTAGATCTAGACATTTCACTAACCCTACGTGCCCATTAAGACATGACACGTGCCACCCACCATAGGTGCCACATGTCCTCTTTTCCTTGCCATGTGTCATCTCTGGAAATTACCTATTTGGTCCATGTGGCGGGAGGAATATTTGAGACCCACCTATATTGTCGTCGCATCTAGTACGCCACCCCATTTGAGACTCCAAGGGTTTGGGAGGTAGTGTCATGGGTAAGGTCAAAGGCCTGAAGGCTGGAGCCACATGGAGAGTGTTGGCCCTTGACCAAGTTTTTAGGAACATTTGGTCATATTTGATCATTTTGGGACATCGACACCCTGTCAAAGATGGAGCGCCAGGTGAAGCAGAGATCACAGGATCTCGGCCCACTTTTGGGGCCCTTTTAGGGTTTTGGGTTAATGTAATGGGAAAGGGATGTCGGCCCATGGTTTTACCCATGTTTTAGGCCTATGATGTAAAGTATAAATAAGTAGCTAGGCAATATAAGAAGTCTTGATGGCTTAGTGCTAGTAATTAGATCTGTGTGATCGAATGTAAATGCACTGTGCATGATTGTAAGAGGTGTGCAGACCTGAGTGCACGTGTTGTAAGTGTTGAGTGCACGGATTGTAAGAAGGATTTGTGCTAGATCTACGCAGAGAAGGAGGATCTGGTAAGGTGTGCGCAGATCTCCTGTCTTATGTGGAGTACAACTTAAACTCTGTGTTGTAATCAGATTGACCAATGCTAATAAAGAAGAAGAAGACTTTGTGGACGTAGCCCCAGGGTGGGGGTGAACCACGTAAACCTGTGTGTCATGCTTTGTGATGTTGCTTCCTTGTGTTTTTACTATCCTACTAAGTGCTATGTCATGATTAGATAGATTTGCTTATGCTTTGTGATTCAATATATGCATATGAATAGTATATCTGATGTGTATGAGGATGCTTAGTGCTAATCTACAAGATTTAATATGTTTTTCTCTTGCTAAGCAATGAAATATCTTATATCTGAGCAAGTATTGTGATGTTCTGTCTTATCTGCAAAGTACAATAAGGGTGAATAAGTGATGAATGAATGATGTTGAGTGCTCTGTAAAGGATATAATCATAGATCTGTGTCCTAGCTAAGGTTGCAGACACGTGAGTCTTGCAACCACCCCTGCCTCTACCTCGGGTGAGACTTCATCTGCTTCACAGGTGTTGTCGAAAGGGCCGATAGTTAGGGCTTTATTGGTGCACTCTTGAGTGTTGAACCCTGGGTCTGCCCCTATGCCAACAAATGGTTTCATTTCCGAGACCTGAAACTGTGATTGCTAGGAACTAAGGAAGAAGAAACTTTGTACAAAAGAAATCTATGTGCATAGATATGTTTCCCTAGTGCGCAAATACTTACTCGACCTGTGAAGCTTTGTGCTAGGAATAAGATCAGATCCAAAGAAAAGAAGCAAGATCTGAAGGCTATGTGCTCTAAGAAAAGTAAAAGTGAAAATTTCTGAAAGAAAGAAGTCAGATCTGCAGAAAAGAGGTAAGATCTGTAAGCTTTGTGCTCTAATAAAGGTAAGAATAGTAAAAAAAAATTAGATCTGAAAGATTTGTGCTCTGTAGAAGTAAGATAAGTGAAAATTTTTTGTTTCTAAAGCATGGATCTAGGTATGCTTGACAGATTTTGTCCTAGCTTCAAAACTAGGGCATTAATAGATGAAAGAAAGTTTGATATGAATAGATTTGATAAGTATAATGATAGATATGTTATATCTATGCATAGAAAGAATGTCTGGACTAACAAGTGGATGCAGGATCCTAGAAAGAGTTTTGTGCAAGCTAGCTACCATGATCTTGGTGCGCAATACAAAAGAATTTGGGGAACATTTAAACGAAAGAGAGGGTCAACCCTCTGTTATAGTTGTAGAAGATCGAGACATCTTGCTAAGGAATGCCCTGGTGGAAGACCTAGTTGTCTTTGTTGCAAATCTTTGGACCATGAAGTGTTGGATTGCCCTAGAATGATTGCTAAGCTTGAAAGAATGAATCTAAATGAAGATAACCCTAAGGCAGATCCATAAATAATAGAAACTCGGAGGGAATCAGAAAATATATTGCTACAGATGAAAGACACCTTGAATGATCACTAACATGTTAGGCTATTAGAGATCTTCAAAGAAAAGGATCAAGTTGAAGCAAGAATAGGGGACTTCAACATTGACTGTATTCTTGATGAAGAAACACAAGTGAACATTATGCCAGAAAGAACTTGGGAAGCTATAGGAAAGCTTGCCATGATCCCTTCCCTAGGAGGAAATGGTTTATTCAGTGGAAAGCTAGTAAAGCTATGTGGAAGGCTCTCCCGGATACCTATGACTATCAATGGAACTTCGACAGAGGACTTTGAGATTATTAAATTTGTTGAAGACAACACCCCATTTACCATACTCATAGGAAAACCTTGGATTGATAGAGAACAAGGCAGATGAAAACAGGAAGAAGAAGTTTTGGAACAGAAGAAGAAAGAGTTAAAAGACTTTATGACAGGAAGGATCATGCACTTGATTGAAGAACAGAAGAGCAAATCATAGATATTTAATACTAGCAACTCCAATGTCGAGGCTAAGAGAACACTAGAGGATCCGCAGAATATTGAGGTACATATTTTTGATACAGAAGAAGTATTATCTAGGAACCCTAGGAAAGACTTTCAACAACGTGAAGTAACTAAGACCACATAAGATAAGCATCAGAATGGTAAAAGAATTACTAAGACGAAGCTCACTGGGAAGAAGGCTAGAAATTTAAGAAAGAAAAGGGCTAATACCGTAAGGTTACAAGAGGTTCTAGAGGATACTTCGCAGATAGAAAAATTGCAGAATTGGAACTTCGCCGAGATATTTAAACAACGACATAGAGTACTTCGCCATGACGAAGCAATATAGCCGTTGGGGACGATATATTCGTTCGACTTCCACTTCGAATGGGCATAAAAGCAATAAATGTTCATCATCCAACCGTTGAAAAGCACCATAATGGGTCGAACAAGAATTAATGAAGGATCATAACCATTGCCAGCAAACCATTCCTAAGTTTCCCTACTTAGTCCATCATGCCACACACCGAGAATAATTTTTTCTAAGTAAGAATTTGAGCACGAAACCTGAGATAAAATCACCCTAAGATCATTACCTTGTTCCCATACTATTCACTGAAGTCTTTGAATTCCTTTCGCACCCAAGCTTGTATGTCGGATGAACTCAGCGCTGCTGAGAAAATCATTGAAGGAGTTTTAATTAACTTAATGACTAAGAGATTCATGTCGGAGCGAGGAATGTCCACAAGTGTATAGGCATCATCCTCGGGATCATTTCTAGCTTCCCCCTCCACTTCTCGAGCAGGACCATCCCGACTGCCTTCGGAAAGACGATCTAAGATTGAAAACGACTTTGCCACTGTAAAGATGATCCCAAGTATCTTGCCTAAGTATATCCCACCACTAAGTGGCACAGTGAATCAAGACATTGTACCCAGAGACTTCGACTATGTTGTGATCACTGCATACCTCCTGAAAGGGGTGCGCACAGTTCGTGCTGACCAGGCTAAGCTCACAACGCTGAAATTTAGTGATTTTAACCTTAGAGATCACAAGGTTTATAGTATGCTAGCTCCGCACAAGTACTTAACTATCACAAAAGGAAGGAACCCAAATATTGTACCTCAACAATGGACCCATAACCTCATGCAGTCAACCCTCCTCAATGTAATGAAGATTCCTCATTTCGGGAGGCATTAGGAAGTGAATGCATGCATCAGATTGTTGTTGTCCTGCTACCATGGAGGATACTTATGGTTGGACCGTCACATCACTGTGGATCCGATTCTAATCAATCAGATCACACGGCTAAGCATGCAAGGCCCTGACCCACACAAGTTTTATCCTGGAAAGATCGCAGATCATGCTCTCGCCCAACGACTAAAAGACACATATGGTGATCTAGAGAAGGGAACACGAGGTTACAAGGTAGCCTCTATTTAGAATGCAATAGTGCACCTCAGTTTCCAGCTGATCACATGAAAGTTATTCTGGAAGAATAGACCCACGCAGGTGACTGGATTTGTAGTTGACCTCGCAGGGAAGTGCGTGGAGGGACTAAAAATGAACTGGGAAAAATACCTTGTAAATCAGCCAGAGCTTGACTGCAGACAGGCGCAAGACCAAGGGTATGACTTCCACTTTAGTTGGTTTCTCATACTCATCGCTTTCATCACTTGGGAGCTACCATAAGGTGCCACTTTTCTGGATATAGAACCCTTCGAACCACTAGCCGTGAAGTTCTGTACATTGTGGTATTCCAACGACATGAACAAGCAGTGGTAGTCCAATGTCGTCTTCCACACTTATTACAACCAATTAAAGAATGCAATCTAGTCTACACCGCGCCTCACACCAAACACACTTCATAGGTTTAGACCTTTGATCAAATTCAGCGCAGACCACCATTTCACCTATATCACAGCACGCACAGATGAGCACAAACAGTAACTCCAGTCGTACTACAAGTTGACAGAAGAAGACTTGGAGTCGATTACCAAGGAATGGTCGGTGGACCTCCTTGTTCCAGCAGAACCCGCAGAGATGTCCGACGTGGATAGCCCTGAAGCTATGTCAGATACACCTGGACCACACAAAACTAAGAAGGATGTGGAAGTTCAAGATATCCATAGCACATCCACAAAGACTACTTCGATCTCACCTGCGAAGGGAGGTGATGGTGAAGAAATACGTGGCACAAAAGTTGAGCAAAACAAAGGCAAGGTTACTTCGCCTGGAGATGAGGAGGATCCCTCCAAGAAAAGGAAGACTACTCCACCAAAGCCCTCATCCTGAAAGAAAGATAAGGCCACCCAAACTATGTTCAAGATTACCCTTACACAGGATGACTTCGACTTCCTTATCGCTGTGTTGAATGATGCCTCGCTAGAGATCGCAGAAAAGAAAGAAGTGAAGCAGGAGGAGATATTCAGCCGAATCAAAGGTGAATTTCAATAAGTGCAGCAGGCACTCCAATCCAGAAGAGCAGTTTCTACAACGCTCTTGACAATTGAAACAACATGAACAACTGATGAGCCCACCCAATTACGCCAGATCGCCGAGAAAGTCGAAGCTCGCCTTCAATGAGCTCAAGAAGACATAGCGCAAGCCACCTAGGCTTTGTCACAAGTACAGAGTGCACATATAGTACAACAGAGGAAGGCGAAATAGGAAAATCTTGCCTTGGAAGCAAAGTGGGAGGATGAAAAAGAATAGTTACAATAGAGCAAGGACAAGTTTCTAGCAGAACAACTTGAAGTACGAGAAAGAGTTCATAGAGAACTTCGCTCTGTGATGGTCATTGAAGTGAAAATTGAAGAACATGTCCCACAGTAGGTGGCACAACTTGAATAAATAATCCAACAACTTCAGCAACGTATCGCAGATCTGGAACTTTGTACCATGCCCGAGACTCCACAAGAAGTAAGAGATCTGAGGGAAGCGATTTCTCATAGTGCAGTTGGCCAATTAAAAACCTTGGCTTTGGAGTGTAAGAAGTTGAGCGCTAGAAGTGCCCAGACTTATGAGAACCTCACAGAGAACCCAGAATTACAGACATTAGAAGCACAACTCCAAGAAGCAAAGAAGTATGCAGATATGTTGCAGGCGCAGCTGAAGGCCTTGACCCCAGTTGAGAGAATGAAGTGATTTATAGAACAACGCACCTCCCAACAACAGGTACACATGCTGCAAAGTAAAGTGATGGAAGTCTCTCAATGACTTCAACCACTCCAAGAGAAAGCATGCCAACTGTTCACTGAATTTGAGAGCCAGACAGTCAAGCTTGAATAGGTTGTCATGACTACAGAACAAAACATTGAAGGACTAGTAAATGACGTAGTGATACAAGAGTTCACTGAGAAAGTGTCTTTCGCACTACAGCAGGTCAAAGTAGCTTGGGCCAAGCTCAATACATTTGAAGCAGAGATTATCAAACCAAAGTGAGTCGGGACGAGTCACAGGTGAGTGTTGGGGACCTATTGGCCCCTAACCAAGTTTTGAGGAACACTTGGTCATATTTGACCGTTTTTGGACATCGACACCCTATCAAAGATGGAGCGCCAGGTGAAGCAGAGATCACGGGATCTCGGCCCACTTTTGGGGCCCTTTTAGGGTTTTGGGTTAATGTAATGGGAAATGGATCTCGGCCCATGGGTTTACCCATGTTTTAGGCCTATGATGTAAAGTATAAATAAGTAGATAGGCAATATAAGAAGTGTTGATGGCTTAGTGCTAGTAATTAGATCTATGTGATCGAATGTAAATGCTATGTGCATGATTGTAAGAGGCTTGCAGACCTGAGTGCAAGTGTTGTAAGTGTTGAGTGCACGGATTGTAAGAAGGCTATGTGCTAGCTGATCGACACAGGGAAGGAGGATTTGGCGAGGTGCACGCAGATCTCCTGTCCTATGCGGAGTACAAGTTAAGATTTGTGTTGTAATCAGATTGACCAAAGCTAATAAAGAAGAAGAATACTTTGTGGACGTATCCCCAAGGTGGGGGTGAACCACATAAACCTGTGTGTCATGCTTTGTGTTGTTTCTTCCTTGTGTTTTTACTATCCTGCTAAGTGCTATGTCATGATTAGATATATTTTCTTATGCTTTGTGATTCAATAGATGCATATGAATAGTATATCTTATGTGTATGAGGATTCTTAGTGTTGATCTACAGGATCTAATATGTTTTGTTGTTGCTAAGCACTAAAATATCTTATATATGAGCAAGTACTGTGATGTTCTGTCTTATCTGCGAAGTACAATAAGGGTGAATAAGTGATGAATGAACGATGTTGAGTGCTCTGTAAAGGATATAATCATATATATGTGTCCCAGCTAAGGTTGCATACACCTGAGTCTTGCAACCACCCCTGCCTCTACCTCGGGTGAGACTTCATCTGCTTCACAGGTGTTACCGAAAGGGTCGGTAGTTAGGGCTTTGTTGGTGCACTTTTGAGTGTTGAACCCTAGGTCTGCCCCTGTGCCAACAAAGAGATTTTGGGACTTCGAGAATCTAAAGGTTTGGAATACAGTGTCGAGGGTGAGTCAAAAGGCTTGAAGGCTGAAGCCACATGGAAATAATTTGGGATCCTTCGGGAATTCGGGGCTCCGGAGGACATGCCTGCAAAAAATAAAAGGGATGTTTAGTGTTGAAGTGCCGAATGACAAATTATCCTTTATCTTGTGTGTTAGATGAGGATTAAGTCTCACCATTGGTTTGGACGGTGGATGGAACTTCCCTACGGGAGGTAGGAACCTGGAAATGGTATGAACGAGATGGATCCACGTGGGCGTCGCATGGACCTTAACCAACGAACACCCAAAGGACTTTGGGAAGCCATAACTTGTAAACTAGAGGTCAGATTAGAGACTGGTAACAATCATTAGAAAGATACAGGCGAGTAGAAGAGGATGAATCATCTCAGAGAGATGATTCAAGATGAATTGAATACGAATTTGTTTTATGCGCCATCCCTAGAAAGGGTACTTAAGGTTCGGGTGTGTTACACTCTCTTATATGAGCTTGCCTTTGGTGGAGGCCTAGCTGGAAGGGACTTAGTTTCTTGGTTTCGAGACATGCCGATATGGAAGTTTGTCACCTGTATACTTTTGTTGATAATATTTTAATAGAAAAAACTCTTTTCTCTTCCAATTGATGTCTTGCAAATATTTGAATTATTATTCCATGGTCGTATTTGTTATGAATTTTAATGGATTATGCTATTATATGTGACAACTTTATATATTATCACCGTATGCTTGTGTATATTAGTTATTGAGGATAAGTTGCAGGTATAAATATTTGAGTCAAGTTCTCAACAATGGTCTTCATCGAACGTCCGGATGAGGTAGGATATTTATCTTATCTTGTTATCATTTACATTTATATTGAATACTTTAGATTAGAGTTGATTTCTGCAGTCATTCTGTCTGTTGTAGTTTACCCCATGCCATAGACTGATTTTCCCATAACAATGTGCCAAACGTTCCAGGATGCAAGCCTAAAAACACATAGAATAATATACCTTTACATTCTGTAGAACCTGGGTGCATCACATCTCATATCATACCTTCCTGGTCATCAAAAACATAGTACAAGCATTCTCCCTCATATTTTCCTTAGCATTGCAGGACCAATATTGTCCTCATGTAGGGCCTCGCGTGACAGGCACTAACTGTTGGAATACTGAGAGGGGGGGTGAATTCGTATTATGGAATATTTTACCACTTTTAATCAGAACATGTAATCATTAACTTTGTCAGCAATATACTATCAATATAACATGAGTAGTATCAATAAAAAATGCATAACAAATAACCATAGATACATAGTACATCATAATTTATGTGGAAACCCAAATGGGAGAAAAATGTGGAATGATTTCTTATATATCGAAGATTATATTCGTAGGAATAACCAACTTCCAAATTCTCTAGCACCAACTCGAAAGAGGCTCCAACCCCCTATTTATAGGCTCCAACCTGAAGGAAGCTACAACTCCCTGAATTCTCCAGCTACAATTGGGAGGAGGCCCAAACCCCTTAGTTTACAAGCTCCAACCTGAAGGAATGTACAATTCCTTGTATTCTCTGGATCCAACCAGAAGGAGGCTACAACCCTTGATTTATAGGCTCCAACCTAAAGGAATCTCCAACTCGTTGAGTTCTCTGACACCAACTGGAAGGAGGATACAACCCCCTTTCCTTGCATCGTCTGCCACCCTGAAATATAAGTGTAGACTCAAGATGTCACTACCACTAACAAACCTGTAACTACCACTATCACTGATACATAAAAATGTCACTGTCACTGTCACATCAACCTATCACTATCCCTATCACTATGTCTATCACTGTATCTGTCACTGTCACTGTCAGTGTCATATCATCATCAACCAACTATAACTAGATCCACTCACATGGATACCAAAACCATAAACAAGATATGCATCAAAATATATTCCATAAAAAACATGTGTTATTTCCATACACCATGTACCATATCCATCAACCATGTACCAAACCTATACCATATCATGCATCAACCATGTACCAAAACATGTGCCATATCATGCATCAACCATGTACCAACACCCTTACCATAACATGTGCCTCAACCATATACCATATCACCCATGATATGTCTCAATCATGCCATACACCATGTACCATAATATATCATCAACGAAGTGCCTCAAGCATGTGATAACATCCCCATGACATATGTCAAACCAGATACCAAGATAGCCAAGATATGCTCTAATCAATGTACCATAACATCACCAAGGTGTATCTCAAGCATATGCCCAAATCTCCAAAACATGCCTCAAGCATGTATCAAGACAACCCTCAAAACACATGTAAAACATACCTTTAATCATATACCTGACATGATACAAAATATTATAGACCTATAGCTCTTCCTCAACCTCAACAACATGTTACTAGATCTTCCTTAGATTCATCGTATTTTCTCAACTTGCAACCGGTCACCATAGGAGTACTTACTGGTTTGCAATCTTCTATTCCAAACTTCTTCAACATTTCCTTGATGTACTTGGTATGAGAAATAAAAATTCTTTCATCTAGCTGAGATATATGAAGATCCAAAAAGAATGTCAATTCACCAAGTAATGACATTTCAAACTCATTCCACATGTATTGGGAAAACTTCTTACTCATCCTATCACCATCACTTTTGTTAGCAATCAAAATGCAATGGTATTTTTGAGAGCCTTTTCATCACTCTCTACTTGATTTATCGTTTTCTTAAGTCTTTTAGCCAGTGCCCTTAACATCAAGCTCCCATTGATCACTTTTGCCTATAAAACCTTTGACTTTTCCCTCTTGACCTGCAATACAAAAAATACAAATAAATTGTATTGAATCTCAAGCCCTAGTTCTACGACTTTTAGATTTTCAAATATAAAAATATATATTATATATATATATATATTAAATCTCATCAAAAAATGTGGTGTGTGATTTAAAAGTGCCAACTTCTAATCCTAATCCTAGGTCACACTACATATCAAGCTAATTCATATGCCAAAGACCATATTCAACACATAAACCAACACACGCCCAATGCAAGCTGTCAAGTGCCAAATGATTGTGCAGGTGTTGAAGAACTAAATGTAGCCACGATATATATTATGGTATTCCCAATTTCTCGCTCGTTCCACCATTTTCATGCATGGATGTGTAGAGGGGGGTGCACTGTGAATTCCACAGTGTGTTTCCAAATCTCCTGGGTGCTGGGAATTTCACAGTGCGCTGCCAAAACTCTTGGGTGCTATGAATTACACAGTGCGCTGCCAAATATCCCAGGTTGGGAATTTCACAGTGCGCTGCCAAATCTCCTGGGCACTGTGAATTTCACAGTGCACTGCCAAATCTCCTGGGCACTGTGAATTCCTCAGTGTGCAACCAAATCTCTTGAGTAGTGTAATGAAATACGCTACTGAATTATGTGCACAGATACACAAGCATGGCGCTACCGAAATTTACACAGAGGATAAAATTACACAGCTTTGGTGCTACTCAATTTTTAACAGAGACTGAATTACACACAGAGATACATAGACTCAGGAGCTACTTATTCTGCAAGATTATTTTTGAGATTGTTCTACGAGATGTGCTAAGTAATCAGTGAAGGCACTATATAAACTCTCTACCCAGTGCACTACTGAATGGCGCTACCAATTGGCACCTGGAATCAAGGAGTTCGGGGTCATTACTCTTTTGGGTGGCTGGTGACGTGGAAAAGAGAGAAGATTGCAGGTGGCAGCATGATGACAACATTTAACCACTGGAGGAAACCTGGCCATGGAGAGGGATGCACATCAAAGGGAGACCACGTCCATTAGATTTTGTTGAATTGGTTACCTACACAAATCCTTTTTTGTAGAAGTTTGTTAATAGCTATTAGCATAGGTGTTCGATTGATAGTTGTTGTTGGAGAATCTGATGTGAGGAAGGGCCAACTCACACCTCTAGCTGTTGCATTTCCTTTCTGTTATAAATCCATGATCCAAATGAGGAAAAGAGGTTCGAGTGGTTGAGTCGAGGCTCCTAAATTGTAATATTTTTGACTAAGTAGATCGTTCTTTGGTTATGTATTGGATCTGAGAATTTTTTATTAATGGAATTCAACTTCTCTTCATTTTCTTATTTCTCCTTAATCTGAATGCTCATTAATGGAGGATCCTTATGATATGTTATAGCTGCATTATAATGGATATTTGATTATGATGCTACTGTAACTGTTTTCAGAGTTTTAAAGTTTGGTTTCAAGATGATCTTGTGACTGATCTTTTTCTTCACCTAGCTGCTAGAAGGCCTGATGCTTATAGCAGAATTATTCACCAAGTCTTATCTCTACTCATATTTATCCTTAAAAAATGACTGAAATTAATTAAAACCTCATTTTCTTGTGCATGCTAGCCCAGATTTATGAGTTAAAACCTTATTATTCTGAGTCTTGTCCAATTGACCTTTTAAAAACTCATTTACATTTACAAATCTTTTGATGTTACAAAGCTCACCTGATTATAGTCTGGGGTGAATTTTGGAGTGATAACATTTTTGCGCTGTGGTCGAGGAATGAAAGTGATGCTAGTTTCCCTGGGAAGAATGACATAGATATGACTTTTGATGACAGACAAAGGGAGGACACAAAATTGACTGTAGCAATCTGCCTGGCGACTCCACGATTAAAGACTTCACTAGGGAGGATATGGTTGACAAAAGATGAAGAGGCTGAATTTCAAATCTAGGTATCAATTCATTAGTCTTCTTCATGAACTGTTGTTGTTCTTTATCAACTCTTTCATTCTTTTCCCTTCGCATGCAAAAAGAATCATTTTTTGTTTTGTATATTTAGAAAATCATCATCCTTCTTGTATATATCCATCTTTGGAAGAAGAAGATCTGCATAATGCCTATATTGTAGAGGTTGATTCAATAGATATACCTCAGCCCATTCATAAATATGATCACTACATTCAAATTCCTCCTGAATCTAATGAGTCATGTAACATTACAGAGGTCGGAACTGATTCCAAACCTATACAGAGCTCAGTAACTTTTTTCATTACTAATGAACCTTGTCATCAACCTATTAACTTTCATGATCAACCCACTGCCTTTCAAATTAAAATCAGAATGAAGATGTTCAAGCCTTTAATGTTTCCCTTTCTTCTTCATCCTTATCCTCTTGACTGCCTTGAGTATCTTCCCCAATTTTCTGGAGAGAATCAAGTTTTAGCTGAGAGACACTTGGAATCCTTTGAAAACTTTGTTGATCGGTTCGAGATTGTTCATGAAGATGTGATCATGAGATTGTTCTCTAAGCCTTTGTTTAGAGATGTTGCTTTTTGGTTTAAAGGTCTGAGAGTTTATCTCATTAGCTCTTGGACTAAGTTCTCTAATGCGTTTTTGAAGTATTGGGGTGAGAACAAATCATTAGATTCATACCTTGCTGATTTTTATGTTTTGAGGAGAGAGGAGGACGAAGCTTTGTATGTTTTTAACAAAAGATTCTATAACATTTATCATGACATGCCTTTAGAGATCCAACCTACAAAGACATATGCCATGATATATTATGTTATGGGTATTCATCCAGAAATTTCCCTTCTCTTGTTAGAAAGGAGGTCTTCATCCCTAAGACAATTGTTTGAAGATGCTCAAGGAGTGGAGGAGAACATCTGTGCTTCCAGAAGGATCCAAGAGCGGGTTGAATTTGGAAATCTGCATGCACATGAGCAAGCAGAATTTCAGTATGGCTAAGATTTTGAGCAGGAAGGTAATGAATGTGAAGCATATTTGGAACAACAACAAGCATGTGAGCTTATTTCAGATTCGGATTTGAACTCTTCAACATTTGCAGAGTATTATAGAGACAGGTATGCATGTGAATTTTATAATCAATTTGCAAATCATGTTGAGCATGTGGTAACTGATGATGGCATAGGAAACTACATGTTCCTAGCTTATCATAATCCTTGTCATTTAAAACCTACTCTATCATCATCTTATGATCATGATTCTAAAGAGAGGCAGATTGCCAATTTTGATGATCACAAGTGGCTCTCAAGAGAACAAGAAATTCATTGGTCTTCCAACAAAGTGGCTGTCATGGTTGAGCATGTGTTTTCATTTGATCAACATGTTTATGATCTCAGTTTCAAAGACCCAGTGGCAGCCTTCATGGAATCATACATTTCAGAGAACTTGAAATTTTCAGATTTCCTTAGCTCGCAAATGTTTCCCGATGGGTATGGTTTCTTGAACGAGTTTTTATTACTGTTGTTACATTTCAGACATCATTTATTGATAGGTGGTATGGATGAGATTATTTTATTATTGAAATTGCTTGGATGGTTGTTATGGAAATCAACCTTTACCTAACCAATTGCATATATGTTAGAGTAGGGTAGTGTAGGAAATAAGCTCGTTGCCCGAGCATTTCTTTTCCTTCATTTTGCAGAAATAACAGTTAGTTTGTGTGAATAAAGGTAGGTTTTGAGAGAATAYAGAAAATGGTTGACTGTTGACTCCATAGCCCAATGAACAARGCGACTGGAACTACTAGGTTCTTGGAGCCTCGTAGAGAGATATCCATCCCAGTTAGAGCAAGATGTTAGCAATCAAAATGCAATGGTATTTTTGAGAGTGTTTTCATCACTCTCTACTTGATTTATCATTTTCTTAAGTCTTTTGGCCAGTGTCCTTAACATCAATATCTCGTTGATCAATTTTGGCCAGTAATCCTTTGACTTTTCCCTCTTGACCTGCAATACAAAAAATACAAATAAATTGTATTGAATCTCAAGACCTAGTTCTATGACTTTTAGATTTTCAAATATAAAAATATTATATATATATATATATATATATATATATATATATATATATATATATATATATATATATATATATATTTTAAATCTCATCAAAAAATGTGGTGTGTGATTTAAAAGTGTCAACTTCTAATCCTAGTACTAAGTCACACTACATATTGAGATAATTCATATGCCAAAGACCATATTCAACACATAAACAAACACACGCCCAATGCAAGCTATCAAGTGCCAAATGATTGTGCAGGTGTTGAAGAACTAAATGTAGCCACGATATATATGAGGGTATTCCCAATTTCTCGCTCGTTCCACCGTTTTCATGCATGGATGTGCAGAGGGGGTTGCGCTGCAAATTCAACAGTGCATTTCCAAATCTCCTGGGCGCTAGGAATTTCACAGTGCGCTGCCAAATCTCCTGGGTGTTGTGAATTCCACAGTGCACTGCCAAATCTCATGGGTGCTACGAATTTCACAGTGCACTGCCAAATCTCCTGGGCGTTGTGAATTTCACAATGCGCTGCCAAATCTCCTGGGCGCTGTGAATTTCACAGTGCACTGCCAAATCTCCTGGGCTCTATGAATTCTACAACATGATACAAAATATCCTAAGAAGTGTAATGACAAACTCTACTGAATTGTGTTCACAGATACGCAGGCAAGGTGCTACCGAAATTTACACAGAGGATAAAATTACATAGGATTCGACGCTATTGAATTTTTAACAGAGATTGAATTACACACAGAGATTCACAGACTCTGAAGCTACTCATTATGCAAGATTATTTTTTAGATTGTGCTACGAGATGTGTTGAGTAATCAGTGAAGGCATTACAGAAACTCGCTACCTAGTGCACTACTGAATGGCACTACTAGTTGGCACTTGGAATCAAGGACTTCGGGGTCATTA
Source organism: Picea engelmannii (assembly GCA_009831015.1). Lineage (NCBI taxonomy): Eukaryota > Viridiplantae > Streptophyta > Pinopsida > Pinales > Pinaceae > Picea > Picea engelmannii. Next base: position 86,092 of record ML810786.1, on the reverse strand, counting down.
CTCTTTTGGGTGGCTGATGACATGGAAAAGAGAGAAGATCACAGGTGGAAACATGATGAAAAAATTTAACCATTGGAGGACACTTGGCCATGGAGAGGGATGCGCATCAAAGGGAGACCACGTCCGTTAGATTTTTTTTAATTCGTTACCTACAAAAATCCTTTTTTGTTGCAGTTTGTTAATTGTTGTTAGCATAGGTGTTCGATTGATAGTTTTTGTTGGAGAATCCAATGTGAGGAAGAGATAGCTCACACCTCTAGCTGTTGCCTTTATTTTCTGTTATAAATCCATGATCCAAATGAGGAAAAGAGGTTCATATGGTTGAGTTGAGGCTCCTGAATTGTAATAATTTTTGACTAAGTATATCATGCTCTGGTTATGTATTGGACCTGAGAATTTTTTATTAATGGAAGTCAGATTCTCTTCATTTTCTTATTTCTCCTTACTCTGAATGATCATTAATGGAGGATTCTTATGAGATGTTATAGCTGCATTATAATGGATGTTTGATTATGATGCTACTATAACTGTTTTCAGAGTTTTAAAGTTTGGTTTCAAGATGATCTTGTGACTGCTCTTTTTTTCACCTAGTTGCTAGAAGGCTTGATGCTTATAACAGAATTATTCACCAAGTCTTATCTCTACTCATATTTATCCTTAAAAACTGACTAAAATTAATTAAAACCTCATTTTCTTGTGCATGCTAGCCCATATTTCTGAGTTAAAACCTTATTATTCTGACTCTTGTCCATTTGACCTTTTAAAAACTCATTTATATTTACAAATATTTTGATGTTACCAAGCTCACCTTATTACAGTCTAGGGTGACTTTTGGAGTGATAAAAACTTCAAAAGATAATTTCATCCACATACGTCAATGATAAGTATGTTGCTTCTATCAAGATTTACATAGATATTACTATCTTCATTACCCTTTCTGAATCCTTGTTCCTGCAAATATCTGTCCAATCTTGAATACCAGTCTCTAGGAGCTTGTTTGAGTCCATACAAAGCTTTCCTTAATATCCAAACATAATATTTCCTTTTTGACAGTAGGAATCCTTTTGGATGTTCAATATAGACTTCTTCTTCTAATTCACCATTTAGAAATGTTGATTTTACATCCATATGATATACTTTGACTCTCTTGAAACATGCCTAGGATAATATCAGTCTGATTGCTTCCATTATAGAAACATGGGAAAAAATTTCCTCAAAATCCAGTCCTTCAACTTGTGCATATCCTTTGCATATAATATTTCCTTGTTTCTGGTTACCTATCCATCTTTATTTAGTTTATTTCTGAACACCCATTTTGTACCAATAACATTTTTGTTCTTTGGTCTTGGCACCAATTCCCATGTTTCATTATTCTCTATTTGATTTAGTTCTTCTTACATATCCTTGAACCAATGTTCATCATTATTGGCTTCCTCAAAGATGTTTGGTTGATCTAAAAATGAAGAAGACTTGAAAAACTTGAAAAACTTATTGCAAGTGAATTGTTAGGTGTTTAAAGCAACATGATCAATTTGCAACACATAAATTAAGGATTACTTATGCAAAATACACATAGACAGCAGCATAA
>ML810786.1:47803-78363 GCA_009831015.1 Picea engelmannii | reverse complement strand
GGGCTAAGCCCCGGCCCGCCCCCTTTCCGTTCAAAACTACGACCAAACTTAAATGCAATGTAATCCATATTCCTCACAAGGAATGAACGGCGGTAAGTTGGTTATTGGATTTTGTGTAAACACTATGTGGAGGAGAGCTCCGGGGGTCGAACCCCGTGGCCTCCAATATTTTGTATATAGAACTCCTTAGCCAACTAGTGAGTGACACGTGGCGCCCTTGGATTGGGCCACGTGTCCTCCTATTATTGGCCACCCAATGACACATGTCAACATCTGACTCGCCCAAAATCGACCAATCAACATCTGCCACGTCACCACCATACGGTCTGTATGGTCTTGCCACGTCACCGTACGGACTGTACGTACAGGTACAGTCAGCATCCAAAAATTTTGCATGTTTGGCTTGGCGGACAGATCGCGATATCTTCTCCATACGGACTCCATTTGAGAAAGTAAATATACCACCGGAATGAGAAAGACGAGACGGACACAATGGAACTGTTTTCGTCGCATTCCAAGCACTTTGAAAAATGAGCAAAATTTGACCCCCTGATCATTGGTTCAACTATGGATAGTAGTTGAAGGTGTCTTTTCTCCGGTGTACGTAAAGTTTTACTTCCTTTGGTTTCTATTCTTGCATTTTTATCTCCAATAATTTGTTATGTTTGGTGTTTCTTTTGAAACCAATGGTTAGGTGTCCTAGAGGGCATCAAAAAATCATGTTGTTCATTTTCTTCCTGTTATGATTATGTATGTTGTTGTTGTTGTTTTATCTCTTCCTCTTTGGGTTCTTCTTCTACTTCCTTCTCTTTAGTATTTATGCTTTCTTCTTTTATATTATGCACATCTGCTTCATCAATCTTTACATTTATGCTTTCCACTATATTGTTGAGTCTCATATTGTAACACTTGCAAGGCTTTATTTTTCTTGAGTATCCAACCAGTATGCCTTTATCAACTCGAGAATCAAATTTTCCAACTCTATCATCTTCTCTTTTTATGTAGCACTTTCTTCCAAATACTCTAAAATGTTTGATATTTGCTGGTCTTCCCTTCCATAACTCATATGAAGTTTTTCCACTGTTATTTATGATCATTGCTTTGTTCAAGTATGAACGGATGTGTGCACTTCTTATACCCAAAATATATTACTCAACTTGGAATCCTTCAACATGGTTCTATCCATCTCTGTTAAATTTATGTTCTTCCTTTCGACGACTCCATTTTTCCGAGGTGTCCTATCTACTGAGAACTACCTTTTTATTCTATGCTCTTCACAAAATTCCATGAATTATTTTGATATGAATTCACCTCCATTGTCTAATCCTAAGCACTTAATTCTCAAATCCATTTCATTTTCAACCATCTCCTTGAATATTCTAAAAATTTTGAATGCCTATGATTTCTTCTTGAGAAAAAAAATGTAGTCATTCTTGTATAATCATAAATAAGTAGCATGAAGTATTGTTCACCATTTAGTTTTTTTGTTCTCATTTTTCCACATAGATAAGTCTGCACAATTTCCAATGGATTTGTTGTAGAGTATTCCTTTGATCTGAATTCAATTATTATATGGTTTCCATGTAGGCAATCATTGCACATAATACTGGTTGGTTTTGAAATTCCAGGCATTTCTCTTATTGCTTCCTTGATGCTAATCTTGACCAGATTGTCAAAGCTCATGTGTCTCGTTCTTTTGTGACAAAAAAAACTTTCATTATACCTTCCCAAGCAACATATTTCTTTTCCAATCTCATTTAAGATGTATATGTTGTTTGGAGTTCTTACTATTGTAGCCACAAAGTTGCATGATCCTTCTATTGGACATATTGTCATTGATGTCAACAAGGTGTAGAAGAATCCAATATAAAATCGAAGCTTAGAAGAGATGATGCACATGATCCATTCATTCTTATTTCGAGATAAATAAAAACCATTGAATCGAGGAGGAATCTTGTCTGCTGATGTGTTTTCGAGTCAAATTCAGACTATCAGATCATAGAGTAAACTTGCGTAAAGAAGAGGAGAATCGTGGCCGTCTGTTGAAGATTTGGGACAGTCCAAGACTGTGATATTGAGATGAATCCAGAAGCTTGGAGAAATTAAATCCCAACCATCATATCAGGATAAATAAACCTCAATTGTCAGACCAAGGTTGCGTATAAACAATCAACTCCGATGTTGACCACTCCAATGAAGAGAATCCAAGAATAGGTAAGTTTACCCAAAGGTCGAAGCCCCAGAGTCACTAACTCCTGATGACCGCCAAATCAGGAAATCCCCTCAACCATTGATCTATTCATAAGAGCACAAAGGAAAGGAGATGATCAACTTCAACGCTGACCACTTCAATGAAAAAGGGTTCAGAACATATGAGTTCACCCGAAGGCCAGAGCCCCGAAGTCCCGAAGTGAATGAGGGCCATCATATCTGGACAATTCATGATGACCATTGGATTAGGATAGGCAGGTCCAACTGTGGTCAACTTTGGTGCTAACCACTTCAGAAAAAAAGGGTTTAGAACATGTAAGTTCACCCGAAGGCTGGAGCTCTGAAGTCATGAAGTAAGACACATGACACACACATTGAGAGCCCATGTCGGCAAGGACATGTGGCACATTTAGATGGTGACAAGTGTCAATGTCCAGTTGGAATTTTAGGTATACATAAGTCACAAATCTATGCGACACGTGGCAGCCACTCGAGTAGTTCCACATCAATAGTGACATAAGCAATATACGTCACTCTAGGAGTATTTCCTTCGGGGAAAACTAGCTTCTACCACCAACAAATACCCGAAGCATCGAAGAGAAAAGTCACAAAATAACACTGGTCCTTGATCTATGATCCTCCATGATGTATCATGACCGTTAGATCAAGTATAGTGGAAGGATAGAGTAAGTGTGAATCATGAAGTAACACTAACAGTTGATTTACTTCGGGAGTGTTCTCAGCCGATAATCAAGCCAGTGGAAGGATAACATAAACATAGGTGTTAACTGACAACAAGTGGTCACCTCCATTCTATGACTTATTCGGTAGGTAAAACTCCGAAGGGATTGAACTACTTCAGAGTTAGAGTAGCTCGAAGTCCCAGAGTCATGAATAGATGAATACCCAAAGAGCGGGAACTCCTCTGTGCCTAAGCTCATGGTCCTAGCTCTTGGACATGTGAAGGTTATTAAGCAGGGAAGTGTTGATACACACTCCAACTGAATTTTCTTCGAATGAGTTGGAAGACCGCAAATACTGAAGTCCCGAAACACCTAAGTTCTGAAGCGAAAGAGAACTGTTCATCGTGCAAATAAAAAATGATCGTTCGATATAATATATGCACTTTGGAAAAATACGCTTTGGAAGATTGATCGATTTCAAGGGTTGAAAGACTCGAATGATGAAGTACCAGAGAACTTGGTTCCAACACCGGTTACGTGATAACGGTAAAGAAGCAAAAGGGGATAGAAGTAAATAATACCTTAGATGTTTGAATAAGGTCCCATGTAGAAGGATAGGGATGGAAGAAGAAAGCACTAATAGTACTGAGGACACAACAAAATCTTCAAAATAAAATAAAAGGCATGAGATCAAATTAAAAGAAATCGATCCATACCTATGATCGATTTATGAAAAATAGGTCAGAGGGTTGTTGGAAGCATATGAATGGTTAATACTCATCACACCCTTTTCGGTGATAGGTGTTATGCCATGTGTTTCCTCATGGTTGAGGAGATATAAAGGTTTAAAGTTGAAAACCCGAAATGATCACACATTGGTCCCAAAATTGTTGTAAGTGTCAAGTTAGTGGTAACTTGTGGTACAAGTCGGCCCTAAACCTAAACTAGGGTTGAGCATGAAAGAGCATAAATACAACTATGCTTTGTTCATTTGGTAAGAGTGTGAGTGAGTGCATGAGATGATATGACATATGTGGATATACACTTGAGGTCTGTGATTTTGGGGATGGTGATCTATGTGCACAATCTTGGTACCAATTGTAGAGAGAGAATGAAGTGAAGAAGAGCGTAATTCAAGGGAAGATGAGATCTTGGTCTAATACTGTGAAGTTTGCAGAGGAAGGTTGATGAAGTGTTTGGTTGATTTTATGGGGATATTCTATTAACAAGCATTTGTTGTAGATATCTAATTATGAATTGGAGGACATTCTATGACTAGTTGAACTACTAGGTCAATTCCAGTTTGATAGATTTCATTATATCTGCAAGCCGAGTCTTGTGGCAAGATGAGTCTTTCTTGAGATTTGGTGCTCTTTACTTCAGTTGTTGCTGATAAAACCCCCATGATTTTAGTCACATGTACAACATAATACAAAAATATTACACATACATATGGCATCTCTTGTGTTCATTGTTCTTATGGATTGATTGTTCTTTATTATTGATGGATGTCATTGGTGAACGATTACATTCAATATTACAATGATGATGTGTAATATTGTGTTTTGAAACAGTTTCTGACTTGAAGTGAGAAAAAGTTGTAAAATTCCTCACACTAATTTGCGCCCCCCCCCTCTTAGTATGGCTGGTGTGTTCAACAATTGGTATCAGAGCGAGCCTTCACTATAAGCCTAACGAGCTTGAAGGAGATCCATGGACACACTTATGGATAGTCAAGCAGTTCCCTCTACATATGAGGTTCCATTCTTTGATGACACAAATGATTCGGGATGGAAAGTAAAGATGAAAGAGTATTTGAAATCAAAAGGAGTAGGTATTTTTGGACCCATTGCCTCAAAGAATCTATCCAAGTTTGTAGCCCAAATAAGAGTAAGGAAGAACAATGAAGTGGCATTGAATATTATTTTCAATGGACTATTAGATACCATCAAAGCAAGCATGGGACTATCCACATATGCCAAGGACTTATGGCTGAAGTTATAAAAGGTGTATCAGATCAAAAGAGAAGACATGTAAGACATTCCTATCAAGGATGAGAAGGAAGACTCAACCATCAATGAAGGTAAAGACTCTCCGCAATATTCTGATTGCAATAATGTTGATGTTGAATGTTCCCCTGATAGTAAAGAAGAAGATTCAGATACAATAGAAGAAATGTATGTTAGCATTTATCCCATGGAAGAAGTAGAAGAAGAATTGTCAGAGATTAAAAAGAAAGTTTACCAGGGTTTTGTTAATTACCAATATGACCATAGTGATTCAGACTATAGCTATCTTTATGATTACACTAGATAATTCCTTGAAAATAATCAAAAGTGTATCTTGGAAATAAAGGAAATTATCAAAGACAATGAAAAGGTCATATCTGAGCAAGATATTCAGTTAGAAGAAAAGGAAGAAGAGATCAAGAGATTGAAGAATGAAATCAGTCAAGCAAAATAAACGAAGAAGGAAGATGATGAGCTTAGCAGAAGCCTTACAAATCTAGAAGAAATAAGAGAAAGCAATGTCAATTTGAAGACCCAACTGGAAGAAGCCAAAATAAGAGAGGAGGCAGTGAAGAATCAATTGAACGAAAGGGAAGAGTCATGTCATAAGTTGGAAGCATAAGTTGTGCATCTTAGAAAGAAAGTTGAGAAGTCAAACACCCATGTCAAGTTCATGAACAACTCTACAATCCTGGATGTGATCTTGGATAGTCAAATATCACCAAATGATAAATCTGGTATTGGATACAACAATCAAGAAGTTACTCCTATGAAGCTTGATGAAGGTACTTCATTTGTAAAGAGTGAAAGCAAGTTTGATGCATGACCTTCATGTTCAAAGAGGGAAAGCAACACTACAATCTTCAAAATATCAAATCAAGGAATACATCAAGAAGCTACTCCTATGAAGCTTGATGTGGGTCCTTCATTTGTAAAGGGTGAAAGCAGGTCTGATGCAGGTCCTTCATGTTCAAAGAGTGAAAGAAACACTACAATATTCAGGAGATCATATCAAGGAATAAATAAAGAAGCTATTCCTACACCTCAAATCAAGTTTAGAAGAGAGACACCTTCAAGGATGAGTCACAGGGGCATGTATGAAAGTATTTTTAATGGTCATTTTTTTTTCTTGTAATGAATACGGTCATAGAGCCTTGGATTGTAGGAATCATGGAAGAAAATATGTTGGTATATTTAACAACAATGTAAGATGTTGGAAATGCAATCATGTTGGACATATTGTTGCACACTGTCACACTATGAGATGCTATAGTTGTGGTGGATTTGGCCACAAAGCCCAGGACTGTTGGAACTCAAAGAGACAATTAATGAGAAACACCTCATACAATAAGGAAAGAAGAGTAAATGAAACATGGAAGAAAGATGTAGTTGCAAGAATAGAGATCAGAGAACAAAGGCCGAGAGACCAGGAAACTCCCAGATGTGGATAGAAAATAATGAACAGGTGAATATGAGTGGAGTTAATTGTTGCAAAAAGAGTTGCCTTCATGCAGAAAGTAAAATATAAAGTCTTTCGTATCAATTTAGATCATTGTAATGTTGTTAAGGGGAATCCTCCTATTGAGCTACCGCTCCAAATACAATATTTCTCTTCATATCCCATTACATTGCTTGAACCCCTTTATATAGTGCTACCATCACCCAAGAACATTCTAGAGGAGGAATATTCTATAAGTAGAACCTTCTAAGAAGTCCTCTTACATTTATTATATATAACTACCCATTTATTAAATCCAACTACCATAGTGGGCCTTATTTAATAATATAGTGGACCTAGTCCATCTTACATTGAATGGCCTCCACTATTATCACTATGGGCCCTCTGCCCCCCCCCCCTCCCCCCCCCACTGCCTCTCTAGATACCTTACAAATGTAGAGAAGAATCATGGATAAATATGGACACATCTAGTTAGAGATCGATAAGAAGCAATGAACAGGTTCAAGGATCATTTYTGCAGTGTTCCAATAGAGTAGTAGTATCCACAGTGGCAACAATATGTTGTATACATTAGTGTACATGGCATCTTGTAGATATGCCATGTGGAGAGAAACCGTTAGGAACAACTACCCCTTAGAAAAAAAAAGGGGGAGAGTAGTAAAATGTAGAGAGAGAAGATTGACAGGGGGAGTCATCCAGTTCAGGAAGAGCATGATTGTAGGGGGAGTTACCCAAGGTTCAACAGATTGGTCAGCAACACACAGATAGACATATGTTGATCATAGGGGGAGAAAACATTTTCCATTGATGTCAAAGGCAGAGATTAACTTCAGAGGAGAGAAGCATCATCACAGGGGGAGTTTATGTATGAAGTTGGTGTGTTTCCATTAATGACAAAGGGGGAGATTGTTGGAAATATTGTCATTGATGTCAACAGGGTGCAGAATAATCCAGTATAAAATTGAAGCTTAGAAGAGATGAAGCACATGAGCCATTCATTCTTATTTCGGGAGAAATCACAACCATTGAATCAAGGAGGAATCCTATCCACTGATGTAGTTTTTGGGACAAATTATGACCATTGGATCATAGAGGAAACTTGCGTAAAGAAGAGGAGAATCATGGTCGTCTTTTGAATATTTGGGACAGTCCAAGACCGTCAGATAGATACGAAGCCAGAAGCTGGGAGAAATTAAATCCCAACCATCATATCGGGATAAATAAACCTCAATCGTCATATCATGGTTACGTAGCAGTAGTCAACTCCGACGCTGACCACTCCAGTGAAGAGAAACCAAGAACATGTAAGTTTATCTGAAGGTTGAAGACTCGGAGTCACAAACTCCCGTTGACCATCGGATCAGGAAATCCCCTCAACCGTTGATATATTCAGAAGCACATAAAGGAAAGGAGATGCTCAAATTCAACACTGACCACTTCAAGGAAAAAATGGTTCAGAACATATGAGTTCACCTGAAGGTCGGAGCCCCGAAGTCCCAAAGTGAATGAGGGCCATTAGATTTGGACAATGCATGGTGACTGTTGGATCAGTATAGGCAGGTCCAATTGTGGTAAACGTCGAAGATGACTGAAGATTTTCCAGGTCCTATCAAGCTGCTAACTGGGTCTATCTTTGACCTCAGATTGGCTCTAAGTTTCAATTGTCTTGTGAAGGTTTTTCTACTGTTTTAGGACATCCAATGGTTCAGGAACTTCTTGCTGATTTGTTACGGTTACATTTGCAATTTAGGTGATCTAGCATGTAGTTTTAGTCACCAAGGGTTAGTGCATGCATACCAAAATAAATGAAACACACCTAGATATATTTACATCTGAAAATAAGCATATCTAAAAGACTAACAGACATAAATTTGTACACAGGTATTTTTGGTCAACATGACCCTGGATAAAACTTCCTCCAGGGGAAACCAGTTTGGAATATATGTCTATATATGAAGAGAATAGATGGTGGAATACATCAAATACAAAATATAGATTAACTTGATACAATAGCAGCTTGATCCAATCTGAAATACAAGTCCAAATGAACCAGGTGTGCCCTAGGAAGGTGCTCCCCTCATAAATGCTCCCAAATCCACTGAATCTACTACAGATGAAAACTGTGAGCTCATAATGGAAAACCCCTCCACAATACTTTGATACTAGTGTGTGGCCTCCCTCTAAAACTGATCCCACTCCAATCTGACATGTGTAAGACCTCCCCACTGCTGATGCACCCTCCTCAACGTTGTAAGCTCCTCAGTAAATAAACAAGGCTCCAAGCCTTATGCCTTTCTCCATGAAAACATGCACCCAATATAGCCTTACCTAGTGCTTCAAAACTCATCTCCAAGCTCTCTCTCAATCTCTCCAAGTGAGAAAATGAGTGAATTGCCTTTCCTTGGCCTCTTGTGCCCTCCTTTAGGATGCATAAGGAAACCTAAAAGATGGGTGGATGAGATCATCTCATCTCATCCCTAATCAATGGTTGAGATCATCTAAAATAAATCTCAAACCAAAACCCACTTTACTTAAGTTTCCTTAGTTTCACTTTATGTCTATTAATTCACCCACTTTGTGAATTAATTGTCACTTTAGGCTAAAATGACCAAATTTCACTTTCGACTTAAATCTCCTAAGTCAAAGTGAAATTAGACACAAAGTACATAGTAAAAGGTACAAAGTACTTCCCTCATGTGTTTAGAAGCTCACAAACATAAGGGGACAACTTTCAAAGGTACCCAAATCTCAACACTCCCTCTTACCGAGGAAAGTGCCCGTCACCACCAATCTCATCCCTATAGTGGACATGGTTGCCTCCTGGCATATACTCGGTGAGTATGGTTGTACCCTGATCACTGAAAGTAGTCTCTTTCACAGACCTTCTCAATCTTCATGATCTATAAATGGAATTGTCTCTCCATCTATCCAAGATCACTTAGATCTTGGAATCACACCAAAGATCTCCACCTTGGTCTCCCACCAAGGATTTCCACCTCCTGACATCTCGTCGATAGTCACTACTCTTGGCATATCACCAAGAGTCACTCTCTTGGAATATCACCAAGAGTCTCCCCCTCTTGGTATCTCACTAATAGTCATCAATTTGGCCTTTCACCAAGTAACTCCCACATGAAGTGGATCTAGAACATGATCTCCCTGTCTCTGTATCCAAGTGAGGCTCAAGCCTCTATGGTCCCCTGTTGCTCCTCCTCATCAACCTCTGATTCTCTTAAGCTATAGCACCAACTCTATGTATGCTCGGCGACTCTGAAACTGAAGCTATCTTGGGTGGACCACTCACCCACTCTGAATATGGTGTCCAAGGAAACTAAGTTTGATCTCCCTATGAATCACTATTGTGAGTCAGTCGGTCCTCCTCAACTATGTCTCCCCATCTAATGATGGATGGTGTAACATCAGAAAAAGTAGTCACGAATGCACACTCTCTCACAAACTTCTCACTGAACTCTATCTCCTCTGTTGTCGCTGCTGACCCATCTTGCTGCTTCTTCTTCTTATTAGGACACCGTCCTTCATAGTGACCCATATCTCCACAAGAAAAGCATCAAACTGTGCTCATGTCTCTCTTCTTCCCACTTCTTCTCTCTCCTCCCTGTGGTGGGGCCCCAAACTTGGGACCCTGCAAACCTCTCCGGTGTTAAATTATGAGCTTGATTTCTTATGCTAATTAATTCTTTTATTTTCTTCAACACTTTGATTCCATCATAATACACTTCAACAATACTAAATCATAATCGAATAGCAATAACTATGTAGATAAGTAAGCATGCACATCAACAACACATATACCTTGGGGAAACCCTGTACAGGGAGAAAAACCCCAACAAACAATATTCCTTTATTTCATTAATAATGTAAGATCACTTACAAATATCCACCATGAATGTTCTTCGCTTAAAGAGCTTTCCAAGATGACTATGATATGACAAAGACCTAAAATACCTTGTTGAAATACACCTCTGATATGTTGCCTCTATTGTTGATATACAACATTGATATGTTGCTTTGGTATGTTGCCTCTTTATCACTGATATGTGCCTCTATTTCTTCACCCTTAACCTGCATATCAAAACTGTGTTGAAGAGAGGGGTCGAACTTTTCTTATATAGGCTGAAGAGGAGAGACTCGAAATAGTAACTGGTTTGCATGAGTTAATCATAACTTAGCTTCATACTTTAGTTCGAACTTAGAACTAGACTTGATACTGGTTATACTTTAGTTCGAAAATAGAACTATACTTGAGACTTCAGTTACAACTCAGTATTACACTTTAGTTCGAAAATAGAACTAGAATTGAGACTGGTATTCTTTAGTTTGAAAATAGAACTAGACTTGAGACTTCAGTTACAACTCAACATTACACTTTAGTTTGAAAATAGAACTAGACTTGAGACTTCAGTTACAACTCAACATTACACTTTAGTTAAAAAATAGAACTAGACTTAAGACTTTAGTTACAACTCAACATTACACTTTAGTTTGAAAATAGAACCAGACTTGAGACTTCAGTTACAACTCAACATTACACTTTAGTTCAAAAAATAGAACTAGACTTAAGAATTCAGTTACAAGTCGACTCTTTACAAGGCAATTCAAAATTCTCTTCATGGTGGATAATGTTACATGTGCCAATGCACTAGATCAATACATTTATATCATTTGCAATATTAGGAATATCGTTTGTTTCTAGCTCATAGGAATTTTATATTCAACCTAACTTTTGTTAGATGCCTTGACTTTTTCTCATGGCTCACAAGGTTTGACTAGGCTCACAGAGGTTGTATGTCCCCCTTGACTTTTGCACTAGTCTGTCTATGCTCACAGAGGTTGTACATTCCCCTTGACTTTTGCACTAGTTTGTGTATGCTCACAGAGGTTGTACGTTCCCCCTAAATTTTGCATGAGAATCACATAGCATCTCGTTCATCGTGACTTTTGGTTTGACTCACAGAGGTTGTACGTTCCCCCTGGATTTTGTCAGTACCTCACAAGACTGGTTGATTCTCCAAATCTCCCTAGCTAGCCTTAGGGTGGCCCATATGGCCTCTCATTGGAGAATGATTGTCGATGCTGCCAAATTTAACACTCACTCTCAGGGAGGGAGTCATTTTCAGCCACACCAATCTTTCCTCTCAGTTGCACAAACTGTCTCGAGGTCTGAGGCTTGGTCAACATATCAACTACCTGCTCGCTCATGGCTATGTACTGTAACTTTACAATTTTTCTCTGGACCAAGTCTTGGATGTAGTGGTACCTCATGTCAATATGTTTTGACCTGTCATGAAATACCAGGTTCTATGTCAATTTTATGCAACTTTGATTATCATAGTGAACCACCGTCGTCTCGAGCTTGTCTCCAAACAACCTAGAAACCAATTTTCTGAGCCACACCGCTTCCTTGCTAGCATCACTTGTTGCAATTTACTTCGCCTCTGTTGTACTCTATACAATGGATCCCTTCTTCCAGCTTGACCAAGAGATCATAGCGGATCCTAAACTAACGCAGTATCTGAAAGTACTCTTCCAATCCACTAGGCTTCTTGCCAAGTCAACATCTGCATACCCATGCAAAAATAAACCACCACTGGATGTATATCTCAGACCATAAGTAATGGTCCCTATGAGATATCTCAATATGTGCTTTGCTTCTACCTAGTGTCTCTGTCTCGGTTTAGTCATGAACTGACTCATTGCAATCACTGGATAGACTATATCTAGCCTAGTGTGGATCATGTACATCAATGATCCAATCAACTGCCTATACATGGTGGGATCCACCAAATCTGAACCTGTATCAGAATCATGTAGTCTCCTCAGGTTGGTAACCATTGGAGTAGACACGGATTTGTAATCCATCATACCAAACCTCTTTAGTACATCCACTGTGTATTTTCCTTGTGCCAGAAATATCTCGCCCTTTCTTTGCCACACTTCCAATCCTATGAAGTAATGCATCAAGCCTAAGTCTTTCATCTCGAATTTTGAGGTTAGATCCCTCTTACACCATGCTATTAGCCCTTCATCTCCTGTTGGAAAGAGATCATCAACATACAATATTAGTATAACAGGTTTGTTACCTCTTACCTTGAAGTACAGATTTAAATCATCATCACTTTTATGAAATCCCAGGCTTTTAAGAAAACCATCAATCCTGTCATACCAAACTCTGGGAGCCTGCTTAAGACCATAAAAGGCCTTCCTTATCTTGCATACATGAGTGCCTTTGTTATGCAATACAAAACCACATGGTTGTTCCACAAAGACCTCTTGTTCAATATTTCCATTCAAGAATGATTTTTTTACATCCATCTGATGTAGCTTCCAACGAAGAACGGGAGCTAAAACAATAATAGTTCGAATGGAGGTATACCTGGATATAGGAGCAAAAGTCGCTTCATAGTTGATTCCTTATGTTGGGACAGGGGCATACCTAGGGTTCAACGCTACAATAATGCACCAAAAAAACCCTAACTACCGGCTCTTTCGGCAACACCTGCGAAGCAGATGAAGTCTCACCCGAGGTAGAGGCAGGGTTGGTTGCAGGACTCAAATGTCTGCAACCTTAGCTAGGACACATATATGTGATTCTAACATTTAACAGAGCACTTAGTAGTAAACATTCATCAACATTCAATTCTTGGTAAAAACGCAAACAAACCCTAATCACAAAACATCGCAGTATTCAACCAGATATAGCATCTAACAACACTTAGCATGACGAAACAAATCAGGTCTTAACAAATTCAACACTAAGAATATGTATATCATTTAGATCTAACATCCATCCATATTATTAAGCACTAAGCATCGATAGATCATTCATCTATATTAAAGCACTAAGCACATTAACATATAAGAACATCAACACATTGCACAAAGTAGAGCAACACAACATATACGTGGTTCACCCCCCATTGGGGATACGTCCACCAACTCTTCTTCTCTTCTATTATCTTTTTTTAATCAGTTACATGCACGGAGCCTAAAAAACCCTACTCCACATAGGACAGGAGATCTGCACACACCTCACCAGATCCTCCTTCCCCGAGCTAGGTTACAACACTAAGCCTTCTACAGTCACTTGCACTCATGTCTGCAAGCTTCACACAGTATGCACAGAGCACTTACAATCCTTCGATCACTAGCACTTAGCACATTGGCCTAACATCACATAGATTCCCCTCCTTGCATTGCCTATACATCTATTTATACTTTACAAAATAGGCCTAAACATTGGTAAACCCATGGGTCGACATCCCATACCCATTACATAATCCCAAACCCCAAAAAGGACCCAAAAAGGGGCCATGATCCCATGATCTCTGCTTCTTCTTGTGCTCCTCCTTCGATAGGCCGTTGAAGTCCCAAAATAGGTCAAACTTGACCAAGGATCTCCCAAAACTTGGTCAAGGGCCAACACCTTCTTTCTGAGCGAAGCCTCTGACTACAAATATTTCTTTGAAATTTTCCACACTTCCATCAACTGCATGTTTGATCTTATAGATCCATTTGGAAGAAACCACTGATTTGTCTTTTGGCCTCGACACAATGTCCCAAACATTGTTCTTTATAATAGACTTGTATTCCTCAAGCATGGAATCCTTCCATACTTGCAATTTATCTGCTTCTTCAAATGAAAAAGGTTCGACATCAATATTGTTTCTCATCAGTGCAACATAGCCTCCAAACCTATGAGGCCTCTTCCTTTCCCTGAAAGTTCCTTTGGGAGCAACTATCCTTTCCGCTTCCTTCACTATTTCTTTAAGTCACCCTGGCTTCCTTTTTGCTGGAGTTTCTTCAAGATTTCTTTCTAATACTTTAGTAAGTTCTAGGGGCTTATTACTTGTACCTTCACGATATTCCTCCCTCTGATCATCTGACTCTTCATTTTCGGAGGAAGGTGAAGCTGGTTGAACTGCATATGATTCCTGCTGAAGCTCTCTCAATTTCTTAAATGCAGTTTCCTCATGGAAATTCACATATATTCTTATCTATATTTTCCTCTGACTTGGTACATAAATCATATAAGCCTTGGAGTTCTCATTGTACCCCACAAAAATCCCTTTCTTGCTTGAGGGTTCCATCTTTGTCCTCTTTTCCTTAGGGACATGAATATACATAGGACACCCAAATATCCTTAGATGCCCTACTTCAGGTTTGATCCCTGAGAATACCTCTTCAGGATTCTTTTCCTTCAATATAGAATGTGGATGCCTGTTATGAATATACATGACAGTGGAGGTAGCTTCTTCCCATAAAAAAATTGGCAGATCCCGATCAAACATCATTTTTTTTGCTGCCTCACAAATTGTCTTGTTTTTCCTCTCAGCAACTCCATTTTACTGAGGGTTATATGGCACAGTCAATTGTATCTTGATTCTTGCTAACTTGCATAAATCCTCAAAATGGAGTGTTTCTCATCAGTGCAACATAGAATCCAAACCTATGAGGCCTCTTCGTTTCCTTGAAAGTTCCTTTGGGAGCAACTATCCTTTCTACTTCCTGCACTATTTATTTAAGTTACCTTGGCTTCCTTTTGGCTGGAGGTTCTTCAAGAGTTATTTCTAATACTTCAGCAGGTTCTAGGGGCTCATTACTTGTCCCTTCACAAGATTCCTCCCTCTGATCATCTCACTCTTCATTTTCAGAAGATGGTGAAGTTGGATGAACTACTTATGATTCTTGTTGAAACTCTCTAGATTTCTTAAATGTGGCTTCCTCATGGAAAGTCACATCTCTGATTATCTCTATTTTCCTCTGACCTGGTACATAAATCCTATAAGCCTTGGAGTTCTCACTGTACCACACAAAAACCCCTTTCTTGCCTGAGGGTTCCATCTTTGTCCTATTTTCCTTAGGCACATGAATATACATAGGACACCCAAATATCCTTAGATGCCCTACTTGTTATAACCCTAATTTTCACCAGACATGCTTACCTGACATCAGGCCATCTCATATGCTTTCTTTTCCAAGCTAGTACTGAACACCTCTTCTTAAAAACACCCTTTTTAAAGGCCCATGTGCCCTACTCCACTACAACCCGCGTGTACACTCTAGCTGACTCACTACAGCCTGCGTGTACCTACAAAAGCATGAAAAAAGGAAAGTTGTTGACGTAACACCCAACTTTGGGTAAGTTAACTAAACCTTTTGGCCATGCATGGCCAGTCATTCGACCAAATACCTAGCTCCTTCTAGCCTATAAAATAAGGGGTAAGGGTCTCATTTGAAAGGAGGAAAATCATAGTAAAGAAACTATACCCAATTGAGCACTCTCCTTGTCCCAACCTTTAGCCTTCCTTGTGCAAAGAGAAATATAGAAAAAAGCAGTTGGAGGATAGTTGAAGAGGAGCCCAGGACCAGTTTCGAGGAGCAGTGCCGACCACATATTGTAAGTTTACTCTTGTGAATATTAATACAAAAGGGAATACTTTTCCCATCCCGCCATATCATGTGTTCAAGTTGAATGTTTATTTTATGATATTGTCACAACTAACCCAATAATTAGTATATGAAATTCATGTTCGTAGATTTTTGTTTTTTCATGTGTGAATGCAGGTCAGCTTTGGGAGGAGGCTTGCAATCAAAGAGWGAGTGAAAGAAAAGGGATCGACATCAAACAAAGGACTTAAGGTAGAGTTACCGAATCTCATTTACACCTTTGTATTGCATGAATGTGGGGTTTTGTGTTGGGAGAATAGGAAAGAGTAGAGGCCTTTGAAATGGTCATTTTCTGCATGCATGATTAGAGCCCTTAAATGCTAAGTCCGTAGGAGGGATTCCCACCCACAACGGAATTGGAAACCATACTGGGGATCTCTAGGGTTTTTTGGGAGTCTTTTTTGGGTATTTTTAAAAATTGGTTTCATTACTTGTTTTTAGAGTTTCTACAAAAGTCTGAGCTAGTAGGGATTCTGGTCTTCCATACCAGTTCTTCCTTCTTACTTTTATTGGCTGCATTTTCTTTTACGGGAAGTCATAGAGGTGCACACGACCTGTATAAGGCTTGCATGTGTGTACACGTGCCCAACCTTTACACAGCCCGCGTGGACACGCTATTTGATGGACACGCTAGTTGATGAAGTGACAATAGCGTGGTTAAGTTCAATTTTTTTTTATTAAAGAGGCAGTCATCCTCTTCCCTATCAGAAGTGATCCTTCTCATGGGTTTTCTGAAACTCATTCTGGTCTCTATTTTTGGAGTTTGCAGCTTAGTTACCACTTCAAATTGGTTTTGTTCTATGAAATTTTCCTTGGATTGTTTTTATTTTCTGACAAAGTAAGTTTCTAAGTCTTCAAGAGATTCTGGTTCTCAATACCAGTGCTCTCTGCCAATGTGTGACTGCTTATGCCAATGTGTGATTGCTCCGATGTGCCAATGTTGCACTCAGCTATGTCAGCATCTTCATCTGAACCCCTGCCCTTTACTGCCACATCACTCCCATCGAACAATCTTTCTAAAGGAATTAGTCCCCTCGGAATGTGATTGCTAGGTAGTTGAATAATCTGGTGGTTAGCAATTTTATTCAAAAACACCTCAGGGTGAGGGTCACCTTCCGTGTCAAGATCCTGATCAATGTGCAATGCAGAAAATTCATCAACAGATTGGAGAAATTTTTCGATTTCCAGATCATCTTCGAATACCTTCCAATGCTTGACATTGTCTGGTACAGAGGGCCTATATTTTATTTCAACATCAGATTTGACCATAGGCGGCATAGGAACTTTGAGCAAGCTAGCTGAGACGGCTAAAGAATCAGCTGAAGTATTTCCCCCCCTTGGAATGAAAGAAATGTTAAAATCCAAGAAGAAACTATCAATCAGGTCCCATACCTCATTTCTGTAATTTCTGAGCCGGGGACTATTAGCGCGATAGGCATTCCTGACTTGTTGGATAATCAACTCAGCATCTCCAAATATTGTTATCTCTTTAATTCCCATTTCTTTTGCAACCCTCATACCCAGAACAAGAGCTTCATACTCTGCCACATTGTTGGTGGTTTCAAACTCTAGCTTATATGACAGGGATATGGCCTCCTGAGAAGGGGACACAAAAAACACCCCAGCACCATCGCCTTCCCTGGAACAGGCTCCATCAAAAAACATTTTCCAGACGAGGGTGATGGAGGGAGGAAATTCATGAGGAGTGGTGGGCTACTTTCTGAGTTTAAGAGGAGAATCGGGAGCATGAGCGAGTTGCAGTAAACTAGAACCTAAATCAATGTCCAAGGAAAAAATGGGATGGTTGGTAGGATTGGTTTCATCACTGACAATATAGGCCAATTGGGCTTCCCTGTATAGCCTCCTATGTTCTCCTCCGAACACTGGGATAGTAGCATATGTGAGGTCCATCTGCAAAGTTCCCCCCAGTCTTTTTATCCAAGATCTTGACAACAACATACCGAACTTGGGGGGGACATCAGCCACCACAATATCCATGACCACACTTTTCATGGGCAACTGAAAATAGGTTACGACCAGGTCTTTGATAACCCCTAGACATTGAACTTTCCTGGAGTCAAAGGAATAGAGGTCATGATAGGCTCGGGTGACTTCTAGCCCTAATTCTTCCATGACATTTTTGGGCATGAGGTTGTGAGAATCCCCCGAATCTATCAAGTAGTTGTGCAGTACCTTGTCATGTATGTTCAAGGAAGTGTAGAAGGGAGGGGATGAGTCATTCCTGTCCTTTACAATAGGACCTAGAATAACTGCGGGCTTTTCATCTTGCAAATTGATGGAGTCTGTGGGAAGGCATGAGACCTCATACTGTAAAATATCAGAGAAGCGTTTCTTGAACCCTTCATGTTTAATCAATTTGGTCAAGGGCACAGGGATCCTGATCTTTTGAATTTCATGTTCGAAATTAAAAGAAGATGTAAGCTTCGGGATTTCTCTTATTTCAGGAACATGACTCTGGACTATGGGAGAGGGAGGTCGGGTCTTCTTACCTCTGTGACTATCTGCTACTTCATTAGCAGGTTTCTCTATTCTAGTGAACTGCTCAGGAGCATCAGGCGCTACTGCCTTTTTCTTAGACCTCGGATCATACCTACCTGGGCTGCCACTAGTCTTGTCTCCCTTGCTCAGTTCATTTAGTTGAATATCCATGAGAGACTCCTTGTATGTTGATTGAGTGAGATGAGGAAAAGGAGGAGTGTCTCTGAAGCAATGGATTTCAGGATTGAGCTCATATGTTTCCCCTTCTTCCCCCTCGGCCATGAAATTGTTTTGAAAAGGGGCCTGAATCTTCTGGTCTTCTCTGTCTCTTCCCATTTCTCTTTGCACAGTCGGGGGAAAAACATTGTTTGGTCTCCTAAAACGTCCTTTGTTTTCGATGTTTTGAGAGCCCTTGTATGCTTGCCTCCCCTCCACCTTCATTCTCTCCATCTCTGCAGATAGAGACTTCACCATCTTGGTCAGTTCATCCACTTGAGGGTGGGGCACCAATGGGCCAGAAGTTGAGGCTTCTGATCTTCCGTTTCTTCTTTCTGCGTCGGCCTTGTTCCTCAGTCTATCAGCTACTAATACATTAGATTCCACCTCAATGGATGCATCTTGCATTTGAGCTAAGAAGGTGGCTCTTCTTTCTCTCAGTAAAAGACAGAAATCGGGGCCAAACGCACTAGCATAAGAAATCTTGGTCGAGGCTTCTGAGGGATTTATTTCGGCGGGGATTTTATTATACATCTTATTGAATCTTTTGGAGAATTCAGAGACAGACTCTCCTTCCATCTTCTTCAAAGACCCAAACTCTGTCATGTAATACATGAAATCCTTCCTATCTCCCCACTGCCTCAGGAAAGCACTATCCAGAGCTTCGATCCCAGCGATAGATCCGGGGGCAAATCCTCTAAACCATTTCCTCACCTCACCATCCAGGCTCTGAACGAATACTCTCATCCAGACATCTTCATTTTCAATGTTCACGTTGTCTGCGTAACTGTAGAAAGTAGCCAGGTGCTCCTCTGCAGTTATGTCCCCTTCTCCAGTGAACTTGGGAATATACTTCAAGTAATCTCCAGCAGGGAGAGGATTCATAGGATGGGGTAGGACTAAGGGGGCATATCTGGCAGCGACTATGGCATCCATTCTATTCAGAGGGGGATTAGCACCAGCCATAGGAATATTAGATGAAGGAGAACTCGGAGGAGAAGGAGTTTGAAAAGGGGATATTGGGAATGAGCTTCCAGGAAATAATGGGGGATTTAGGGAGAGGGCTAGTGGGCTTGAGTCAGCAGATGCTTCTCTCTGCACAGAAGAGGCGGTAGTAACAAGAGGAGGGGTGGGGAAGTCTTCTGTGGTCCTGGGTCTATGCCAAGGTACAAATTCAAGGGAAAGGGGAGTGACAAGGATTTCTCCCTCCAATCCCAAACCGGGAGGGGAAAACTCAGCAGGAACACTCCCGAAATTCAGGAAGCGGGAAATTTCAGAAAATGGTCTGCTAGGAGGCTAAGGAGAAGAAAATGGAGCTTCTACAGAAGGAGATAGTGGATTACCTGGTTCAACGGTGGAAGTTTCTCTTTCAGAGGCATTTCCTTTTCTGAAAATCACCTCGGGATCAGCTACAGGTGTAGCTAGGGGTAGATATGGATGGGACCGCGTATGTCTGCCTCTGGAAGCCACAACTAAAATGACAGGTTCACTCCAGTGGAGTCGTCACAATGGAGTCGCCAGGTGCACAGTAGTAATCTTCAAAGGCTCTGATGCCTGATGCACCTTCAGAATCAGAGGCTCAAGGTCGTTCAATCCCGGGGAAAATTTTCAACTTCGTCCCCGACAACGGCGCCAGAAATGTTAGTGTTAGAAGTCACCCCTGGATTGCAGCAGGAGCAGAGCCCGATGCCCATCAGTTTGTGTCACGATTTGTTTTATGGAATGGGTGATCGAATGGAAGTTAACTCAAAACAATATTGTTCTAACTCCAAAACTAGGCCAGGCATGCATGGGCAAATGAGGTCTTAATTAAACTTCAGACAGTGAGTTGTAGTGAGGGTGAGTAGGAGGAAGACTTGTGTGGGAGAGATGCAAAGGTCTGTCGTAAACATCAGGTTTCCAACAGACTGTAGGAGAAGGCATCTAAACGCAAGATCTTCTTACATTCAAACGCTAAACACCGGAGAATACAACAATGCAACAATAAATCCTTTATCATAACATGATTGCAATAGTTTGCACAAAGAAGTCGTTCACGAACTCTCTCAACATGAGATGAAAATTAGATGGAGTAAGGAAGACTGTCTATCATAAAACAAGAAATCTCACATACAGATGCATAACCAGAAAGCTAGAATGTCTGTTAAAACTTTACAGTCGGGAGCTTCGCTCTACCATCGATAGATTACAAAATAAAAAGATCGAGTCTATATACTCAGAAAAATTCAACTAACAGAGGCGTGCTCAGTCACCCAAGGCTTGGTGTCCTGTCAGCCGAATTCAGACGGATACTCTTCGTCAGATGTCATCTTAACTGTGCATGGCTCCTGCAGGGGAGGTAGCTGAAACATTAAAGGCCAAAATGGCATGTGCAGACTTCCTCTGGTCAGATGAGAACTCGGCGTGACCCCTTTTTGGAGAAAATCGATGTACAGGACCTTCTCAGGTAGATTGCCTGCCGGAACTCCATGCCTCACATTCAATGAGTGAGCTGAGGTTTCAACTACCTTCATTCACCTTCATTTATTTTTGGTGAGGACTAAGATCAAGGTCGAGTTGAACTGGCTTTTGGAGAACACGGTGATCCTTCCTGCAACTGAACCCGGCACCCGGCCCTTTGGCACAACTCTTTTTCTTTCCCCAAGTGACCGGTCGTCAAGACCACGAGCCCAACTCCTGAGTACTTTGGGTGCTTCGCGTCTCGCAACTAGGAGGAGGTTGATTCTCATTATTCAAAGTCACGATGCGCGAAGAAGCAACAGAGCCTAATCGCGCACCGTGTACCCCCTTTTGATCAGACGACCCAGAATACTTTCGGCGATGTTGTGGGCCCATCATTTAAAAATTCTTCATGTTTCATGATTCACGAGTTCGCGGGTCGGAGACCCTTGGCTCCTCTTTTCCAAACTCTTGCTTCCCGAGATGGCGATACGGGCAGGGCTCCTTTTCTGGTCAGCGCTCTCCATATGTAACCATCGGGTAGGACCCAAGTACTAGCGCTTCTCACTACTCGTAACCTCGCGAGTTGGAGTATCGGACTTTGGCGTTCTCCCCTCGCGAAGTCCCGAGACGCGATAGAAAATCGATGGTTGACCTCCTCCAAACACTTTTCGCAACTCAAAATCTCGCGCAACCAAAGGATATGGTCCGCCCTTCGAACTCACGAACCCCGAGTTCGAGAAATAACATTGCACCTGAACTACTCACGATCAACGACCCTCATAACTTCGCGAGTGCCTCCCAAAGAATTTTGACCATTGACTTCCTTAAAAAAAAATTGCGCTATACTCGGCGCGACTCGGTTGATCTGCAATTACCCTTTAACTGTTGTTCTGCTCTGTCGTTGAATCCTTTCCGCTGAAGAATGAAATGCCCGCTCACTTGATTTTAAGTCCGAAAAGGACTTCTTCTGCACGTTACTCCTGGGCTCTCCTCGTGCAACCTGCAGACCTAGATATCCTTATGCCGAAGACAAGTAATGTTGCTAACATTATTCCCGCACAGGGGGAAAACCTAGGAACTTCTTCCACATCAGAACCTTGGAATTCTTGGCAAGTATCAGTTCCCTTGTCAGGAATGTTGATCTGGGGCAATTCTTTTTACAACCAATGGAACCCCGGACAAGGTGCAGTACCTATGCCCATGGGATTGACATGGGGAAACCCCTCCCAAAGTCCTCCGAATGTAATGCACGCCCAACCATCTACGTTTTATTTCGGGAATTAGCCGATGATGTCTCCTCAAACACAGAATCCGTACACTGGTCATGGCCATGGTTTTTACCCAAACCCAGGCCAGCAACTCAACTTTTCTTGGCAACCTGGTGCCAGTCAAACTACAGGCCCCTTTTTCCATGGTTATCACCAACAACCCAAACTACCTTTCCTGACAACCTTGCATTTTCCAGACTTAACAAGGTTGTTGAACGACCCTATCTGTCATGATCCTCATTGGCCCCCTATGTCGACAAAGTTTCCTTTAGATATACCAAAGTTCGAAGACAAGCCTAACGAAGATCGAGGTGATCATGTGACTACTTTCCACCTTTGGTGCTCATCTAATTCGTTGAAAGACGACTCCGTATAGTTGCGACTGTTTCAATGTACTCTCATTGGGAGTGCTGCGAAATGGTACATTGAGCTTGACCGCTCAAGATACTATGTCTTCGACGAATTGGCAATGGATTTCCTAAACCATTTCCAATTACCTATGAGATACGACACTGGCATAGAATTGTTGGCCAATTTCAAACAGACAAAAGAGAACCATATCTCTGATCACATCTAAGAGTGGAGACGCCGAAAGAGTTTGATTAAGGTGCCAGTCCCACCAACACTCCTGTTAGAGTGGTTCCTTAAGTCTTTGGTCCCATAGTTATCCAAAGATGTCGCAACATTGGGAGTGTTTTCCTAAGAAGATGCAATCATGAGAGATCAACAACTTGAGCTAATCTATTCTCAATCTGGTCTATTGTACGAGATCTTGCCAGATTCGCCACGATCAATACTTGATAAAACCAGACAATGAGTTGGACCACATGCCAATGGTATTTTTGGTTTAGCATAAACAAATCCCACTGAACAACTGACGAAACAATTGCATCAATTGTCTATATAGCATACATCGGCCAACCAGACTATTGTTCCGGCTGCTCCCCCCACCCAAACGTTGGATGTACACAGTGTGCAATCGACAAATCCGAAGGGCACCCAACAACCTGATGGAAAGAAAAAACAACGTAAGAAGGGTAAAGGGTATAAGAAACCCACTAATAATATTGGCGGGGGAAACACCGAAAAAGGAAGTCGAGGTATCTGTGCAGTAATCTATGTGCAAAAGACCACCCGACTCATCAATGCACTTGGCTTGCAGAGGCCCAAAAGTTATTATCACAGCAGTAGCCGGCTGTGTTAACAAACCCTTTTCAACATGGATAAAATCTAAGTCAAGCCTCTACAAGCGCGGAAGGGGGCAGCCAAGGACCCCCTCCATCTTCAAACAATCCTGCATCCGCGAATGTGTATATGATGAAAGGTGATGCCTATATATCGACTAGAGCACATGATTACAGCAAGCCAAGCACCTCTGAGAAAGGTAAATAAGTTGAAACCCCATCTCTTCCTCTCCAGATCGAGAAGACGTTGGGAGACACCATGACACGCATCCTAAAAGGTGCGTTTAAGAAAGCTTCTCACAACCCAAACATAAGGGCCGCCCAGAACTACTCTATGGTGGAGGATTTGTCTCAAACCCCTTGTGCGATTTCTGCTTTGGAAGTCCTCCAAAGTTGCCCTTCCTAGAGAAAGGCTTTGTTAACCGCTTTAGGATCCGCTGAGACTTGTAATCTAGGTACGATCATGCTTGATACGACCGACTTAAAACCTCGTCTCCCTTACCATGTTGCGTTCCAAATAGTAGTGGCTTACACCATGAAAAATTTTAATCAGAACATTTTCCGGACAGTGGTTGATGAGGGCGCCTCGACATGTGTAATGTCTTTGGCATGTTGGAAGGCCATTGGCCATACCGTTTTGTCTCCGTCATCTACTCTTCTTATTTCTTTAAACAGTCATTCGTTCTGACCACATGGCATTATCCCCTCTTTTCCCATGCAGTTAAGAGGGAAAACTGTGTGTGTCGAGGTTGAAGTGGTCAACGCATCTCTCAACTACAATCTTTTGTTAGGAAGGAGTTGGACCTATGCTATGCAAGTAGTAGTCGCTACAGTTTTTTGGGTCTTGTTGTTTCCACACGAGGGTCGGAATGTGACCATTGATCAATTGTCTTTCTCCCGTCTTGACCCTTCATTGGGGGAATCCGTAGTCCCAATGATTGATAACCCTCAACTTGGCGTCATCAACATAGGGGTTGGTTTGTGCCCACCTTTGATGGGCACTTTTGATTACCCACCTCCTCAAGGCGATGTTAAGTTCATATCTGACCACCATAGGGTTGAGGTGTTCCAAGTTTCGTCGTGTCACATGACTTACTTCAATGATCTGTGGATTCTTCCTCCCCCATTGACCACGATGGAAGGGCCATGGCACCATGGTATGTCCATGCCCTTGTCCGCGGCAGAAGTAGCATACTCTTTAGTCCAGCAGACTTCCACCGACCCCGATCCAACTCCGATGCAAGAATTAGATCTGATTCTAGAGCCTATTTGGGCTCAAGGTTCCCTCGCCGATACATATTCTTTAGACTTAATCTTGCCCTCAGATGAAGAAATCATGGAAGCAATGACTAGTCTAGAGAAACCCTGGGATGATATGCATCACAAATCTTATTTCCTCCCAGAGTTAGGCAAAATTGAGGCAGAGGAATTCACCTTGACTATGACTGGAGATAGGTCTTGTCCTATTAATCCTTTGGCTACACATGTTGTTTATGCCGAGGGTAATATGGCAACCATCCAGGAAACTATACCTATAAACATATCCAGAACCCCTGGCGTCGTGGAGAATGTTTTCATCGGAGTTGACTGCTCCCCTGAAGAGATTCAAATCTACACAGATTTATTTAAGGAATTCTGTGACATTTTTGCTTGGTATTATGAGGAAATGCCAGGCATCGATCCAAAAATTGTTGAACATGAAATAACGACTTATCCTGACGCTAAGCCGGTTCGGAAGAAGCTTCGTCCAGTCAATCTTAAGAAAGAAGATGCTATTAAGGTTGAAGTGGAGAAACTGCTTCAGGCAGGTTTTATCTACCCCATCCATTTGACCCAATGGGTGTCAAACCCTGTGCTGGTTAATAAAAAACAACGTATGATTTGCGTTTGTACAGACTTCCGTGATTTGAACAAGGCATGTTCAAAAGATAATTTTCCCACACCATTTATTGACCAGATAGTCGATGAATGCATAGGTTGCGAGGCCTTTTCTTTCATGGATGGTTTTTCAGGATACAATCAAATACAAATCAAACCTGAAGACCAACACAAAACAACATTCATTTGTCCATGGGGCACATTCGCATATTGTAAGATGTTGTTTAGTCTGAAAAATGCTGGCGCTACCTTTCAATGGGCCATGTCTTTTGCTTTCCATGATCTCAAACATATCGTCGAGGCATACTTAGATGATTTAGCATCACGCTCTCGTAAGAGAGCTGATCATTCCACACACGTCTGACTTATCTTTGAGCGATGTCGCTACTTCCGTATTCGCTTGAATCCCAACAAATGCAGTTTTTGCGTGACGTCGGACCGTTTGTTAGGTTTCATAGTTTCAACAACAGGGATCATATTTGATCTTCTCAAGGTTGAGCCAATAGTTCAATTTCCTCCCCTACGTACAATCCTTCAACTTCAAACTCTACAGGGAAAAGCAAACTTTTTGCAAAGTTTCATCGCAAACTATTCCGAGATCACAAAGGGCTTTATGCACTTACTGAAGAAATACATTCTTTTTATTGGGACGATGCCGCTCAACACTCCTTCGAAGCATTGAAACATGCCCTCACAACTGCCCCTCTGCTTCGGCCACCCAATTATAACAAAGATTTCCTATTATACTTGGTCGCCGCAGAGTCAACCATCGGCATGGTCTTAGTTCAGGAAGATGACTTGCTCTCAGAATATGTGATTTATTACCTTAGCCGAGGCCTGGTTGGATCGGAACTCAATTATTCTCATATCAAAAAACTTGTGTTGGTAGCAATCCATGTTGTCCAACGGTTCTGTCATTATGTTTTGTTGCTAGACCACCGTCATTGCCATTGTGAATCCATTTCAATACGTGTTGACACGATGGGTAATCGGTGGAAAGATCAGTAGATGGATAGTCGTCCTCCAGGAATTTGACTTAGATTTCGTTTCTACAAAGTCCAAAAAGTCACTGGTCTTCGTGGAACTCTTGGAACTTCCGGTAGAGTCAGGTGATGTTATACCCGAAGAATCACCTATTCAAGGAGACATGTTTTTGATAGCATCCTTGGACCCCTGGTATGGAGATATACTTGTCTATCTCTAGACTTTGAAGTGCCCCACATTTGCTTCTCATGATGAGCATCACCATATACGTCATCATGCCAAGAACTATCTCATCCTCGAGGACACTCTCTATCATCGAGGTGTATATTGCATCCTTCGTCGGTGCCTCACTCATGAAGAAGCGAAGATCATGCTTAATGATTGCCATACTGGAGAATGTGTCGGTCATTTGTCTAGGTTGGCGATAACCCAAAAGATTTTATGAGTCGGTTACTTCTAGCTGACACTAATCAAAGATTGTATCGCATCAGTCAAGAAGTGCCACCCGTGTCAGATCTTCTCTCGGAAGATGAGGGCACATCCTGCTCCCATGTTTCCTGTCATCACAGTTGGTCCCTTCACCAAGTAGGGGATTGATTACACTACAGGCAACCCTCCTTCAGCAAAGGGGCACCGTTATATCATTGTAGCCATCGACTAATTCACAAAGTGGGTCGAAGTTATGCCAATGTTTAAAGATGATGGAGAGACTGCATCTCTCTTTTTGTTTAACCAGATTATAGCAAGGTTCGATGTTCCGAGACAGATTGTCACTGACCATGGAAGTCACTTTCAGAACCAAATGATGACCGAGTTAACATCAAATCTTGGGTTGAGGCAAGAAGATTTGTCACCCTACTACCCTCAAGCGAATGGTCAGGTGGAAGCTGTCAATAAATCTCTTAAGACCATCCTACAACGAACAATCAATTCGGCCAAGTCAAATTGGCATTTGATGTTGTACTCAACATTATGGGCCTACCGAACATTTGTTAAGACTACAACCAGTTTCTCACCTTTTCAACTCGTTTACGGGATAGAAATCGTCTTGCCCATAGAATGGCAGATCCCATCTTTAAAGTTGGTAGTACAGTTATTTCCAGACACTTCACCGCTTGAAGAACGTTTATTATATCTTGAGCAGCTCAATGAACAGTGTCGTGATGTGGCTTTAACTAACAAATCTCACAAACAAAAATTCAAGTGTCAATATGATCGGTCTGTTCGTTCTCGGATTTTCTCAGAAGGCAACCTCGTCCTGTTCTATGACCAAGATAAGGACCCCCTGGGGGCAGACAAGTTCAAACCCATGTGGTTCAGACCTTTCATCATAAAAGAGGTTATAAAAAAGAGCTCTTATTGTCTAGTAGATTTTGAGAGACATGCTTTGGTAGAGCCTAGAAATGGGCTCTACCTCAAGAAGTATTACTCATAGGTAGGTCACCTTCGGTAACTTTTTGTAACATATGTATAGTCATTGTACTATTACTTTTTGGTTTCTTTTGGTTTTATGGACGTGTCATTTTTTATGTTATCTTTTTTTCACTGTGGCAGATGTCAAGTGAATCATAGGTGTTCGTTGGATATGCAGACGACGCTAGGCGACACACTCAGAGGCTTGCCTCCGCAGCTTGGGTAATTTTTACACCTCAGGGCCAGTTATTATCTTCAGGAGGTATATGTTTAGGCGACACCACAAACAATTTCGCCAAATACAACACAGTTATTGAGTTTCTTGGTGATGCTCTGTCATTTGGTATCTCTCACCTCTGGGTCTATTTATATCCTCAACTATTTGTGTCTCAGTTAAATAGAGTCTACCGAGTTCATGATCCTAATTTACACCGACGATTCCTTAGGGTACGTCTCTTAGAATGGAGCTTTGATTATATTACATATTTTCATGTTCCTAGGAGATTAAATCAAGTCACAAATACTCTAGCTAATCAAATTTTAGATTGGCATCTCGCATACATATAAGAAAAACATACACATGCACATGTAAATACATTTTTAAAAAGAAAATACAATCCATAACACATAAAAAGACATAAAAATCATTAGAGTACATAGGTGGGCGCAAGCACCTAAAAAATACGACCAGTAATGAGTCATGGGGCTTATGCCCCCAAAAATATACAAGTAGTTCCCTCGGCACATGAAAAGTCCAGCCTAACTAAGGACGGGGCCTGTGGGCCCTGCTATAATAATCAACAACATTTGCCAAACGCCAAAAAAGTTGAACCCATGTCTGAAGTGCCCCCACTATGTGAGGTTGCATAGATGGTGGAAGATCCTCAATCTCTACCATGGGGACTATGTGAGTGAGTGAGGTAAAATTTCGCTCTACTCGTCTCAAAACCCTCTTAGCCTCACCGACAGGAAGCTCTCCTGCTGCTGCTGGTCCCCCAACGGCGGCAGGTGCAGCCCCTGGCCGAGGACGTCACCTATTCCTCACGTAATCCGCTAGTTTCACTGGCCCCACATCTGCACATAATAGACACATATCTGTCAAATTATCTGGTATAAAAAAATGATATATATAAAAAACAACATAAAAAATTACATATCTTTAACAAACAAACAAAAAGAGAAAAAAAACAAAAAAAAACAAACGATACAAACTTACTCTTCTCTCCTCGCTCCTCGCCGGGAGGTACCAGTATCTCAAGATCTCTTGAGAAGTTAATCTCAGCATAGGGGTAATCCTCTATGACCGGGATCTGTCGTGACAACCAAGAAAAAAAGTTGTCATCAAAGGCCTCAATGGTCCTTCCCCCCCCCTGTCGCGGCAATAGAACCGCCCATCTACATAATGTGAGAAGAGAACCCTTGTGCCCTCATACCACCTCTTGAGGGATGAAACTGGGCACTCTTTCAAAAAAGAAAGAGAAAAGAATCGTTCCAAACCAGAAGTTCCTCTAATTCTGCAACCGACAATCTATTAGTTGCCTCTTCATACAATCCAACAATGTGGTGCTCCAATCAAAGATTTGTGCATTTAAGCACTAAACTACAAAATTCATTTGTGCACAAGAAGCCTGATGCAAATCCACAAACCCAGTAATTCACCCAATGAGAAAAATTATCACTTGCAGTGATAAGTCTGAGATCTTGCTTATTGGTACTTGCGAGTTCGTTCTGTCTATACCCGCCTCACAATGGAATCCAATCAACTCTGATATGTTGTGAGGCCCAGAAGGAAAAGTACAAAAATTGACTGGTTCCCCCCTCCTGGAGAGGCCAGTCAGAAAGTATATGTCCTCTATGGTTGTAACTAGCGACTACCCCTCTAGCATAAAGGCCTCTACATCTAGATGCCAATAATCCACCAAGGCGTTCAATAGCCTAGGTTGTGCTCTCATGAAAGGACATAGCAATTTTTTTAACAACCCACATTGCATTAATGTAGAAACAACATTCAGGTCCTCCCCAACCAATGCACTAATATCCTCATGCTCTCTTTCCCTCCAGTGAACACACATCCTGCAAAAAGCCAGTTCAGGAGGGTTAACCCTTGCTTTTTTAATTTTTTACATTAAATAAAGGGTCCACACAGGATGTAATGCTGACAGTAGCGTGTACAGGCAAGCAATTTTTCCTCTTCCCGCGTATACACTCGGGCTGTCATAAGACATCCCACGTGGACCTAAGGCCAAACTTTTAAAAGGTCGATGCCCCCCCAAAACATGAATTTAAATGCATAAAGAACTAATTAAATTGCAAGAGGGGGTAGTAATTACTTACTTGATCCAATCGGAAGCTTGTTCCATCCACTGAATCTCTCGGAATCGACTTTCTTAACGAAGGGGTGTTTTTGGCTCCACAGTCAATTTCTCGGTTAACAATGGTGATAATGAGCTGCCAGCTTTTATTTATAGACTTTTTGGCCTCTTTTTGTCATTTTGTTTTACCCTTTTGTCATTTTTTCTAAGCTAAAAATCATTTAGCATGGTTCAGGAGTTTTCTTTGGATTGTCACGAGAAGTGTTACTTTGGGCATTTGGAATTTTTTTTGAGATTTGGGTCATTTTGAAGGTCCTTTGGTAAAAAGTCAACTTTTCAACTTGTTGCATTTAAGTTAGGATTCCACCTCTACTTCATGCATCTTGTTGTCTTTTCCTCTTTGCCACAGGATCAATCCCACCGAGTTGCGACACGAAACCACCATTGTTGCTTTAGAAGTGTCGTAATTTAGTGGTAGAGCTCACCCTAACATGAATGCCCTAGGTAGATCCTAGTTGCATTTTGGTGTCCATG
>ML810786.1:15815-25840 GCA_009831015.1 Picea engelmannii | reverse complement strand
AAATGAAAGGAACCTAATGCATATATAAGAAGGTCATAACAATCAAATATGACACATACCATGATACCTCGAACCAATTACCTCATGAAGCAAGAGTCCTCTCCGATGCAAGCCCAGGCCGGTGGTGATGGAAACTGCTACCGCTGACAGGACAAAACCGACGAAGAAGAAGAAAGATGGGCCCTCCAGGGCCATGCTCAAGTTAACCGTGCTCTCGGTAATTCATGTCTAGGACCATGTGGGCCTCGAGACATGATCTCCTAGTTATCCCTAGATATCGGGGATAATAGGACCAAAGCCCATTGAACCTACAAACCAATGCTTTATTGGACCAACAATTCACTAGGTCTCTTATTCCAGGTGAGAGGAACTTGATCATGGGATTTTTGTAGCCTTCTTGACTATAAATGCTCCCTCCCCCTCGGAAGTTGAGTCATGATCCTATCCCATTGAGATTTGTGGCTCTAGTTGAGTCTTGATGCATGCTTTAACATCTTTGAAGGAAGGGCCTAAAATAAACTCCATTGACAATAGTAGGGAACTCTAACGCACTCAAGGGTGACACGCTTGGGTTTGGATTTCTTCTATAGCTTGCAAAAGCTTCATTGCATGATTCCTCTTGAATACCTTCCACTAGGTAGTAAGCCATTCTTTCACTATTTTAGACTTCTCTAGATGATTAAAAAAAGCTCAAGTTAGGTATGGCACGACGAAGAGTGGTAACCCTAGTTGTGCTTAGATGGCGCTACTCGTGCCATCCTCTAACTCTTGTGACAGTCAAATGTACTTAATAATCATGCACAATGTTAGAAAAGTGGTAGATTAGGATGGAAGGCTATGAAACCCAAACTGGATGGTGGAGCTTTGTTGATTTACAATAGAGAAATCCTCCACCCATTCAAAACACACTACCAACGCATTTCTACAAATCTAAGAGCCTCTTTGTAGAATTTCAAGATAGGTGTTTACATCCTTAAAAGAAAACATGAAAAACCATCCATAAAATTAAGGATACCCTTAATATGTGATTTGAAGGGCTCCTAAGAATGCCTCACCTAAGCCCTTGTCATATTTTTAGACAACACTCTTCCCTATGAAGTAGTTGAGCAATTCACGTAGTGGATATTTAGAATAAGCTTATTGTATTTGTGAACATAAATTTTAACAAGTGGGTTGGACATAGGATTTGAGGAGTTACCTTGTACAAAATTCCTCATCTTTTTTGGTGGCATCATCTTCCTTAGTGGTAGATGTAGAATGAACATTGCCTTGAGGTTGGGCCATACTTAAAAGCTTTGTTATGTTAACAAGAAAGACCAAAATAAGAAGACAACTACTAGATGCAGAGGGAATCTAAAGTATGCAAAGGTTAGGGGTGTTTAATGGTGATAAAGGCAACATGCAACCACGCTCGTAATCTCTTGACTATGTTTTTTTTTGAATAAAATGCTTCCTTTATGTATTAATAAAATATGTATATATAAAGCATTTTATACAAAAAAAATAGTAAGTTGCTTAAAGTAACCATCATGAACACAAACAAAAAGAGATAATAAACTCAATGATGAATTGTCCAAGTTACAAAACTTTTCCATATAGGCCACACAAAATAGTTAAGTATTGTCTTGAAAGCAACATGATAAACACACTAACAACAACACAATAAAATGACCAACTACTCAACATGAAACATCACATCAAACAACAATAAGAAATAATTTGACATTGGAATGGGGGTCATTGTTATTGTTTAGCATTGGCCCCCAACCTTCAATAGGAGGTTTAGGGTTTACCACTATGTGTTGCCATCCTTTGTCCCCCCCCTACATTGGTTTAGGAGGTCAATTTGTTGGCAAGGGATAATAATGGGTACTTATCGTTCTTAGGAACATGAGGATGTACTCATGCATTACTCGACCATCTTGATGGCACGGGCATCTGTCAAACCACTAGAATTAGGCAGATTATGTAAGAGAGTTGGTCACATAGGGATACTTGCTCATAGTGAGCAATGCACAACCTTAGTCTAACAGTTGCATGAAATGGGCCATTTCCATCTCCAAGTCGTGAGCTTGGACCAAAATCTGCACATGGAGGCTGACATGTATTAGGGATTTGCCATACCAAGTAAACATCTCGATGTTATGCGCTTTTTAAAAAGCACATTCAATTTATTTTTTCCAAATCTGATAAAGAATTTCAATCCTAATACACTGTCATGTTGTGTTAAACTCGAAGGCCTGAGGAAGATGATCCCATAGTGAGGTGACTTTCTAGTTAATGAGGGGTGGGAGGAATTGACATGGAACTCATAGGCCCATTCCTAGATTGACTTAGAAAACTTACATTACCACAAAAGGCGTTTGACATTGTCTTCTTTACCACATAAGGGGCATTTTCACCAAAGCACACCTAAGTAATTGAATTGTTTCTGTAGAGCCAACACACCTAACACCAAATGCCATACAAACAAAATTTTCTTAAGCTTAGAAAATGTTTCCATATTAACCAAAAGCCATGCAAACAAGTTTTTAGTAGGCTTGAGAAAATGTTTCAGCTAGTGAAATTAGCTTTCTATTTATATTTTTAGCATGGAAAACTTATTAACACTTACATATAGGACAAAATTATATTGAGTTATCTATATTAATAAGTTATATGATATTTTAATTTTTTTTTTTTTATGCAATTTTAATAGTCTCTCCCTTACACCACAAAGGTTTATAAGACAAACTTAAGAATAAATTATTATAAATATAACACATATTTCAAAATTAACATGTCAAAATTAAAAAAAATAAAGTTATATTTTATATTTATTATTATTTTTATATATTTTTAAATCTAATAAAAAAATTATAACAACCATATTAATTCTAAATATCTTATGTTTGTAAATTGTGCTTTAAATTTTATTTATTTATTTTTAGTTGGATTTTTTGTTTTCAAATAATGATTTGATTTTTTTTAATATAAATGTGGTAACTTTGTAATCCTATCATTATTCTATCATTATTGCAGATATAAAGATCATTTTCAATAAATGATTTTAATTTTTAATTTTTTTATTATATATATATATATATATTTTTTTCAAATATAAAGATCATTCTCAAATAATGATTTGAATTATATATATATATATATATATATATATATATATATATATATATATATATGCTGGGAAACTTGGTTTGCACTTCCAATAACTCTGCAGCCCATTTCACAGGGTTAGAGAGCACATGATCTTCGTTGTTCGTCTATTGAATTTTTGTCCGCAACTGCTTAATGGTCCATTCTCCTCTCTGCAAAATCCCCATCCTGTCCTACACCGTGGTATAAATGAGTTGCTGGTGAGCCTACTGCAGATATTTATAACTATGCTATGTCCACACAGCCATTTACACTACCTCCTCAGTAGTCAGGTGAGCCATCTGCAACAATAGCAAGTCGCAGCATCATAAGTAAAGAAGGAACTGCAGTGAGCGACTATATAAGGCACTTAAGACCCTCATTCCACCTATCCGCCCCACACCTGTTTTAGTTAGAAAAGAAGACACCAGATCTCCAACATCTTACTTATTCGTTCG
The DNA here is from genome assembly GCA_009831015.1 of Picea engelmannii. NCBI lineage: Eukaryota > Viridiplantae > Streptophyta > Pinopsida > Pinales > Pinaceae > Picea > Picea engelmannii. The sequence continues at coordinate 22,250 of ML810786.1, read as the reverse complement.
CGCTCGACCGGGAGAGACAAATGAAGCGAACATCAAGGGCAGATTCATTATGGATATAGATTATCTCGTAGAAACGGAGGGAGCTTATGCTCTCATTATTGCAAATATAATGAGTTTTCAATTTTTTACCATGTCACATTCACTTTTTCAGCCTTGGTGAGAAAATACTAGTCGAGGATGTCCAAAAATACACATTTTTGTAAACTTAGTCGAAAATAATATCAATGTGAACACCCTATCATTGTCCTTCATTGAGCTTCAGAGTACCATTCATCCCATACTTGATGATTTGTTTCAGGGAGTAATATAAAACAGTAGTGGAATTGGATACTCAATTAAATTCATTTTTCATCAGATGACATGTGACCTTTTTGTTTCTCAGCTGTTGAAACAGACATCAATGGCCTCAAAATTCAATGGCATTTTAGCGCTGCCTTCTCCTTCTCCTCTGGCGGTTCTTGGATGGCAGACAATTCGAAATCGGCAACAACTACGCAATCAAAATGCATGCAGAAGACTGAAAAATAGGTCACTCTGTCAACAATGGACGTATGCCAGGTAGGTAACACGGTGCAATAACATACACATGATCAATTGCTTTGCTTCTCTGTGTTGGTATAATTCAAGATTCTACATGACATGACAGGACCATCTTGAAAGTTTAGTAGTTGCACATCATTTTTATACATACAATGGTTAAATTCCTGCCTGCAGACCTCAAAAAATTCTTAAGCTACAAGAGTTTTATCATCCGAGGTATACTCCAGGAAACTGTGTTTCAGAAGAGTCCACGGATTCCTCAGCGGAAAGTGGTATGCACTTCTTTTTTTCCATTATGTTTTGTTTTATTTCTTTCATTAGGATCTAATGATGAACCCTCTTTGGAAAACAATTCCAGTTGGATTAGAATAAACAAATACAAAATAATGTACAATTTTATGTCTGTGGAGAGTAGCTATATAGATTGTCGAGGGGACTATTTTGATTAGATTTCTTTTCCCAAAACCTTCAATGATGTTATAAATTATTCTGAAAATATCCGAGAAAGATTTATTTGTGGGCTATTTCTTTTTAAATTTTCCTTTGCATACTATATGAAAACGTTTATTATATAAAATAAGTCAACATTAGTGGTTGTCAATTGGGTCTAGTCTAGGTGGTTGCAAGGAGTGTTATCCTCCCATCTAGAATCAATTTCTGCAAGTGACATGTTAAGCTCTTCATGAGTATATTGTTGTAGGATTAAGACGCATAGGGTAATTAATACAGGCCCCGTGACTCCAATAGAGTGGTGATGTTGCTATGGTGTATGCTCAGCATTGTATCATATACCACTGAAGATGAATCCTTAAATGGTAGATCTCCTCTGTTTCAAAATGGAATTGAAACTTGATTTCTGGTTTTGTCCTTTTTCAATTTTGCAGTGAAAAGATTCTTCATCAAATTTGCAATATTATTATTTTTTTTGGTTTTGTTGATGACCAAGGGTTGATTCTTTTGGTCAAAGACCTAGGGATCAGAAAAATTCTGAAAAAAAAAATTGGGTGTGGCCAAAAGTTGGATCAAAATATAACTCTGATACCAGTTGATTCTTTTGGTCAAAGACCTAGGGATTAGAAAAATTCTGAAAAAAAAATTGAGTGTGGCCAAAAGTTGGATCAAAATATAGCTCTGATACCAATGAAATGAACAAAGTTTATTTATTGAATATTGAATGTAAAAGGAAAATAGGTTAAAATCCATATGGAAAAAGTAATAAATAGATATGATGAATGATATAAGATTACAATGACCTATGTGACAATATGTATACACATTGATGGGTCACGAGGTTGATGAGTCATATCTTTAGTTAGGATGTGACACCTCATCTACATTTATTATTATTTATTTGATGTTATATATATTATGTTCATTACAATTAGAGAAGGTGAGTTAGGCTTTTATTATAATTCCAATTTGGGCAAGGCGAATGATGCCTTTGAAAAGCCAAAACCATCAAGAAGTAAGGTTTTAAGATTAGACCCTTGGGGATCTCATACACATGAAACCTTCCAACCCATTGCCATGTGTCACTCCAGGAGAAAATTCAACTTTTCAACATTGCTCTCAACTCATCACTCTTCACCCACCGGGACCTTGAACCACCCCATCACTACATACTTGGAACTATGACATCCAACCTATATCTGCCATAGGTAAAAACTACTAATTTTAGGCATGCCAAAAAGAAGTTTTCCTTTGGAAAAACAAAAAAGCAACACGCAAGAAAAATTGATCATTAAGGGAGGTAGCTTCAATCTATCTTTGAAAAAGAAAAAAAGCAGTCTCATTGGACTACAAGGAGCATGAATATATAAACATATCTGTCATGTTGGTCCCTGAATCTCGGGCTCTTGGAAAAAAACATATTTTCAAGAATAACAGTTTTCTGGAACTCTGATGAAACCAACTCTAGAATAGGCTTTGATCAACATCAATGTCTAGATGCACCTATGATGAAACTAGCTTGATGGAATCTCACAGGATCTTAATGCAAAGACAACTAAGGGTTAACATGACCTCAAAAAATGTGCAAAGAGCATTGGTCCATGTGCCTAGCCACAATATCTCCTCCAAATAAGGAAATGAAAGTGGAGTGCTCTAGGTAACCATGAATAGGTGGAGCGTTCCTCCAAAATAGGCCTAAATAACCAAAACCATGTACCACAACCTGAAACCATGTGTCAAAACCATTAAATCACCTCAATACCATGGCCAAAGGTAGAGCGCTCTAGGAATGTGTGCCACAAGAGTGAAGTGTGAAAACCCTCAAACCACGTGCTAAGAAAACCTTGGAACCCCTTAGTTGATGGGCGTTCCTCTCCATATGTGTGCAAGGACAAGTGTGAATGCAACTGAGTGTCAAAATAGCGATCCATAGACCAAGCACTCCTCAACATAAGCAAGGATGTGGTCAAAGGAGGCCCCAGTGTGAACAAAAAATGGTTAGAAGAAAACACCAAAATTCATGTGATGTGGCAATGTGAAATCAAATGTAGGCCAAGAATGCAAGGCACTCCTCCAAATCTAGATTTAGGTGATGTGGCATACCTCCACATATGTAACTGTGCCTAGGGATATGTGAGATGCCCCCTCAAGCAAACAAATATGCATGAAATTGTGTAGATAAAGGCTCCAAAAGGTGAAAACAATCCACACGTCCTACTATGCCTCCAAATATGTGAAGTAACGCCTCAAAAGATGATCCATAATGAAGAAAAAGGATTCAAGATCAACTACCAATGCTATGAAGCCAACATCCTCCACAAGGCATTGATCCACATTGATCTTCAATGTGGATCAATGCCTCATACAACATAAGGGGTAACAACCAGGACTATAACACAAAGAGTTTCTGCAACTTCTTTCAACCAATGTTCATTTAATAAAGTAAATAATTGAAAATATGATACTAGTTTTTAATGTGTTGATATGCCTGCTAATCCTTAAATTGAAGGGATATGTTAAAAGGCCGATTGTTTATGGGTTGTAGGCATGATGAACAATTAATAATTATAATGGGTCTACTGGAAGATTAAGTTGAGTACAAAGGCTGTAGTATTTTGTTAAAGTAACATAAAAATTAGACTTGTTCTAAATTGTAACAATGACATATGGTGCTTTGAGTATGCTCTTTTTTTTCCCATTTTATGATAATGATGCTTTAAAAAACATTTGCAGTTCTTGCTTCTACTACTGACTTCAGATCCTCTCTCTTTCTTTTTTGTTTTGTTTTTGAAAATGTAAGTTATATTACTTCAAATAAAAGCCAGATCCTTTCTTATACTGCTTGACTGTTATACAAACTATAATTTAAAGGGCTATAATCCTCAATGTGCCAAGGCACTTAGTTTTTTCTTTTCTTTAAAGGATAATGATAATTATTTTTGTTATTTACAGGGTTAAACGTTAATTATGGCACATATAACTTTAGATAATAGCCTTATTGACGTTATTTATGAAGTGATTGCAGTAGCTCAGATCAATTTCTACATGGGAGATGACAATAAATTTGAAGAAGAGATAGAGGAGCCTGCGAAGTATGTTCCACCTCCACCTTTAAATCATGAAGGTGATAGCTTTGTAATGTACTATTTATTTTATTGTTTGGGATACACTTTTTATCTTGCAACCATTTTATCTAGCATTTCTACTCATACTTATCTTAGTTAACTCTTATCTTCCATTGGTGCTTTATGTTTATCATTTAGTTATTGGAGCTGCAGTAATACTATTTCATTTGTTGGCTGGAGGATTTCTTGTGGTATAGTTTGGGAGAATCTACAAATAGAACTCTGTTTTTGGTTTTCCATGTTCTCCACAAAATATGTTTGGATCCCATTCTCCAAATCTGTTTGTAATTCGGATTTTTTGTTAGCTCCAAGTTAGTGACTTTGATATATTTCGTCTTTTATTCTTTATTGTCTTTAGACTATATCACTTTATTCCAATGTTCCACCAAGTTTTTGGAACATTGGGATGTGGGAGCTGGGGAACGCATCCAGGGGACATGTGGAGACACCTCATAAACTTAGGGAGCGCTGTGGGGGACACCAAGGTCCTTGGCATAGGGGACCCCATCTCTAAAATCATAAAAACATAAAAAATCGAAGATATGGAAACACAAATGATACATCCAATTGCATTTCATCGATCATCGATGTATTTCATCAATCAACATTGCAATTTGAGAATTTGTAAAGGATATAGATATGATTGATCAATCACCATTGCATTTCTCATTGAATTTATAAATTTAAATTAAACAATAAGTTTAACATTCAAAATATATAAATTTATAATCATGGTTTGCAATGGATGTCAAAAATTGATTCACAACAAAAATAAAGCCAAGTTAGATTGGTTGATAAAAGTCACCAAGTTAGATACCCACTAAATTTTACTAAAGTCTTTCAGTGCATTGTTGACTGCATGCACACAACAAGGGGTCCAAAAAATATGCCTATATCTAATCCAAACTAGTAACCTAGTGGATCTACACACTGCTGCTGCATCTGTCACAACCTGCACTAAATTGGTAGGCCCGACCTCATCATAATCCCAGGTCTGATATGAGTGCTGTCATATACATGCTGTTTGTATCTGCAATTCTTATCATACCGCTGTTCTTTATATTTCACAAACACCACCCAGAACACCCCTGATTGTAAACAATCTGCTGTCAATAAAACTCCTCACAACCACGTTGTTCTGCTGGCTGTTTGCTTCTACAGACTGGACTATCACCGAAACACTATCAGCCATGTGTGTTGATTCTGGTCAATAAGGTGACCTCAAATAACCTTCTTCTTATGTATGTTTTCCAAATACTCCCATTTATGTGCCACAGCACATGCCTCCAACATTAAATTGTATGTGAAGATATCTGGACTAACCCTGGGATCATTGCTGCTAGGATTTTGAAACCCATTCTCCCTTTCTTAATTCACTCAAACAGAAGTTCAGCTTCTTGAAATAAACATTCCATCCCCTGTTCACCTTTCAAGTGCAACCTCCTTGTAGAAATGGTAACCCCGAAACGTGCAAGGTCTGTTCATCAACCCACTTCGGGAACTCCTTAACATCTTTCACCTAAAAAGGCACCTCATTAGCAAATATGTATGGGGGCAAATTGTGTTAACAGTGGCTCCACAAGGGGACAGCATGCCCCTGTGAGATACTGAGATCCCAGCAACGTCCCATAGTGCTTGAGAACTGCATAAATGTGGCAAACCTCATTAGTATCACATCCCTAAGGCTAGATAAGACCCTACATAATCATGACTTGACCTTGACACACAGATCTGCTAGGATTATGATGGATTGACAGACATGCGTAATTCCTAACAGTAACCTACCCATGCCTAAAGTTCCTATGCTTCAAAAGAAGCACACTTGCCAAAAACTAAAACCCCCCCCATCACATGGGTTTAGCTCGGATGGTGGGATAGCATCATTCTTGTCCTCCCTACCTGGGTTCAATTCCCGCAAGTGACATGTGTTGATGTTTTGGTAGCTGCGGGAGGTATTAACCTCCACATGTAACCTATGACTTAGAATATAATATTCCGGAAGCAAGTGAACCATTAAACAAATGTGTGAAAACCCTAGAAGACAAGTCGGCTTGGCAGAATAATTTATAAATAATATTAGAATATTATCTTCCAGAAAGACAAGTCGGCTCCACAAGAAAAAGATAAACAGAAAACATAATTACCAGAAAGTCAGGTCGGCCTAGCCAGAAAAGTCACTGGACAGATTAATATAAATAGAGGACATTTTTGTTAGAATATGAAAGATTGTGCTCGTTTTACCATTGACAATACCCTTGTCACCCAACCATAGGCCGAAGCCACGCTCCGAGCACCTTGACCTTGATAGAGAAAAGAATCC
>ML810785.1:6837-17273 GCA_009831015.1 Picea engelmannii | reverse complement strand
GAGGTTTTGTCATCGTTTATTCGGTTTTGGGCAGTGTCGTCACCTGAAATCATGCACTGATCCACATATCATAGCAATGTATCCAAACCAATATAAATTTCACATACAATATTCGTACCATAATGTTTCTCGGTTAGTGGTCCCGATATCCACTTCTATCATCGATATCCCTTGGCTATTTCATAGCCCATAGCCTGCAGATTAGTCTGTAGCACAAACTCGTACATTTATATGAATTATCATCATGTAATTGCATACTATCATCATCTCAATTTGGTATCCCTGTACCGATAAATTAACATCGAAGTTTTCCAATTAGAAATAGATCTCATAATATCCCATAATTCAATTTCGACACCCATTCACAAGATTATCATTTACCCAAAATAGATTGCATCATATCCAACATCATTCTAATAGTATTTTAAATATTCATAAAATTCTTCATTCTTACAATGTGTCGCATCATATACATCATCATCAATGACATTTAAACATTCACAAAATTTACATGCACGTAGTAGATCGCATCATATACATCATCATCATATAACATTTAAACATTCAGAAAATTTACATGCACGTAGTAGATCACATCATATACATCATCATCAAATAACATTTAAACATTCAGAAAATTTGCATGCACTTAGTAGATCGCATCATATACATCATCATCAAATAACATTTAAACATTCAGAAAAGTTCATAAATTTTTAAATTTTAAGTATATCACTTAATAGTTTCATTGTGACTTAGTAAATAAAGTATATAGGCCTCAGGTAATCCTAACTGTCTAAGTCAAAAGGTGGTGTTACATACACCCCACCTTCGATAAACATGTTCTCGAGGTGGTCAAAATAGTGAGGGATAGTCTCGCCGTAGTGTCTCGACATCTTCCCAAGTAGTAGATCCTGGACTATACTTGTCCCACTGGACCTTAACTTGGTCTACTAGACAGTTCTTGAGCTGTTGGACTCTACGGTCCAATATGCGTAACGGTTCTACTGTGAGGGTTCCGACGTCCGATACCTGCAATTCCTTCCAATTTAGTTTATGTGATTCATCAACAACAAAATGACATAAAAAAGATACATGAAATATATTATGAGTTTTATGCAAGTGGGGTGGCAATACGAGACGATAGGCAACGGGTCCAATTTTCTCTTGGATCCTGAATGGTCCTATAAACCGAGGTGACAACTTTGTCCCCTTCTCGAATCGTATGGTACTCTTATTAGTCCTGATACGAATGAAAACCTGGTCTCCCACTTCATAACTTTGGTCAGTCCTGTGTGCATCTGCATAGATTTTTTGCCTATCCTCTGCTTTCTTTAATCTCTGCCTAATTTGAATCACCCATTCCTCCATTTCTTGAATCAGTTCTGGCCCCACTGTTACTCAGTCTTCTATTCTATCCCAACTCAATGTCTTTCTGCATGGCCTCCCATACAAAGCTTCGTAGGGTGGCATTCTGATGGAACTATGATAACAATTATTGTAGGCAAACTCTACTAAAGGTAGGTGCTTCTCCCACTGGGTTTGATTATCCATTACATACATCCTAAGAATGTCTTCCATGACTTGATTTACTCTCTCAGTCTGCCCATCTGTTTCAGGATGATAAGTTGTGCTTAAGTTTAACTGAGTCCCCAACGCTCACTGTAAACTTGTCCAAAACCTAGACGTGAATCGGGAGTCCCTATCTGAAATGATCTTCTTAGGTATCTCGTGCAAATGGATAACCTCGCTTACAAACACACGTGCCACATCAGTGACATCGTAAGTGTCTCTAACCGGAATAAAATGAGCACTCCTGGTTAACTTATCCACTATCACAAGAATGCCATTATGTCTATGAGATGTGAGCGGCAACCCCACAACAAATACCATAGAGATGACTTCCCATTTTGACATAGGAACATCATGTGGTTGTAGGAGGCCTGCTGGGTGATGGTGGTCAGCTTTCACCTGTTGACCCTTTAGGCATTTGGCGATGAAATGGACTACATCGTGCTTCATTCCTACCCAAAATAAGAGCTTCTTCATATCTACATACATCTTCTTCACACCCGGATGCGCACAATAAAGTGCTCTATGGGCTTCCTTCAGTATGATGCTTCGAATATCCCCATTCTCAGGGATGTACATCCTTCCTCAATATCTTAACAGTCCATCTGTTTCCAGACTATATCCTTCATACTTTGGATCTAACTGCCTCCCGCTCTGGAGGTTTGAAGTAACCTGTAAATACCAATTGTCTCCTAGGAGTTGTGTCAACACATGTTCCCTCAGATTGACCTTTAAGGTTACCAAGGAGAAGATACGTGGTCTCCTACTCATGGAATATGTGACCACATTTTCCTTTCCCTTGATGTACAATATACCAAAATCATACTCACTCATAAACTCACTCCATCGCCTTTGCCTGGCATTCAGATCTCTTTGAGTGAAGAGATGTTTTAAACTTTGATGGTATGTTTTGAGTTCAAAGTTTCTTCCAACAAGATAGTGCCTCCAAAGTTTCAGAGCTAGAATTACAGCTGCCAACTCTAAATCATGAGTCGCGTATAATTCTTCGTGCTTCTTCAACTTCCTCGACACATAAGCTATCACTCCTCCATCCTGCATTAGCACAGTCCCCAACCCTTGCTTCGAGGCATCCGTGCAGACTGTGAAATCCTTTTCCATATCCGGCACTCGTAGAATTGGCGCACTAGTTAGTAACCTCTTCAGCTCAATGAATGCACTTTCACATTCTTCTGTCCATTCATACCTGACCCCCTTATGCTGCAAAGTGGTGATGGGTTTCTCTATTTTTGAGAATCCTTCCACAAATCTCCGGTAATAACCCGCTAGCCCCATGAAGCTTCTCACCTCATGGGAATTTTTAGGCACTGGCCATTCCATAATGGCCTTTACCTTTTCTTGGTCCACAGAGATTCCTTCGCCGGAAATGATATGACCTAAATAGTGGATGTCTTTCTGGAAGAAGGAACACTTCGACAACTTCCCATACAATTTGTTCTCTCTAAGGCAGGACAACACTATTCACAAGTGTTCCTCATGTTCTCTTTCATTCTTGGAATAGATGAGGATGTCATCTAAAAAGACTTGTACAAAACGGTCTAAGTACTTGTGGAATACACCATTCATGAGGCTCATGAATATTGTTGGCGTATTGGTCAATCCGAAAGGTACTACAACGAACTCGTAATGTCCAAACCGAGTTCGAAAGACAGTTTTTGGAATATCACCTTCCTTAATCCTTAACTGATAATACCCTGATCGCAAATCGATCTTTGAGAATACCATTGTTCCTTTCATTTTATTGAAGAGGTCATCTATTCATGGCATCGGGTACATATTTTTCACTGTAGCACGGTTCAAGTCTCTATAGTCTATACACAGTCGTAAGGATCCATCCTTCTTCTTTACAAAAATTACCAGTGCGCCCCAAGGTGAGACACTGGGCCTTATTATCCCTAAGTCCAGTAACTCTTTCAACTGCATTTGCAATTCACAAAGTTCCGGCGCTGTCATCCGATACAGAATTTTGGAGATTAGTTCTGCACCAGGTTTTAGCTCAATTGTAAAATCAAGCTCCCTCTCAGGAGGTAACCCTGGTAACTCGTTCAGAAAAACATATTGAAATTCTGACAATACCGGATACTGATCCAATAAGGGTCCCTTCCTTTCATTCACTTCTTCCACTACATAAATTCGACACCCTTGCCTCAAGCATCGCTTAACCTTCATAGTGGATATAAAGCATAGCGACACTTTTCTCTGTACACCCTGGATCTCTATTGGTCTTCCTTCATCATCGACACAAACAACCTTCTTTGCGAAACAATCTACCAGAGCTCGATGAGCTGCTAACCAATCCATTCCAATGATTAGGTCATATGCCCCGAGAGTAGTGACGTATACTTTCAACCTGGTAGTACACACTCCCAGGTCTACTATACAATTATCAACACTAGGTCCTACCACTTTTTTTTCTCTTGAAGCCATCTCGACTTGTTTAAAGTCACCGTGCTCGTAGGCTGTCAACCCACTCTTTTCTAATGCAGATGGTGAAATGAAACTATATGTCGCACCAGAATCAAACAAAATCTTAACATTGATATGATTTAGCGTACTTGATGACTCCACCACCGTGGATTGATGTTCGGCTTGGCGGTTATTAACTGTTGCGTAAATATGGTGGCTGCTACTTGCTCTCCCCATCGATGCCTTTCCTTCTCTATGCACGAACCCTAATTGTAACTCTGGGTAGTCACGCTGGTAATGGGGTCCCCCGCACCCCCAACAGGTAACACGACATTGAACCTGTGCATTGTTATGTGTTTGTCTCTGAAATGAGTTCCTTCCCCTGGAACCCCTGCCTCTACTCGATGTTCCCTAAGATGGTCGTGGTCCTGTCTGCACCATTGGCGATGAACGAGATGCTACACTCACTGCAATTGAAATTATTGTAGCTACTGTCCAGGGCGATGCGAAAATATCCTCGGGGCCTTTCCTACGAATCCAGGGCGATGCGTAAATGTTGATCTTTCACCCCCGGTCAATTTCATATGTTCTTCCACGTAACCCGCATTTTCCACCGCCTCCGCCATTGAAGACGGTTTCTACATCCGCACCATATCTCTTATCGTAGGGTTCAATCCATAGACGAAGCACTCTTCCTGTCGTTGGTCGTTATCCATATACGACACATATTTGACCAGTTCCATAAACCTGATCTCATATTCTTCTACAGTTCTGTTTCCCTGTACTAAGGCATGAAATGCCCCAACTTGTTGTTCCTCATAGTACACCGGTAGATATTTCCTCCTGAACCTCTCCTCAAAAAGTTCCCAAGACATTGTGTCTGGGGTAAGGTGCAGTTGTCTTTCCAGGTTGCCCCACCAGTTCAAAGCATTGTCTCTTAACTGAAAAATGGCGATCTTTTCCTTTGAATTGGACACATAGTCCCTTAAGGAAAAACACCTGGTCATGCCTTCCAACCAGGCTTCCACGCGTTCACTGGCGCGACCCACTACAAACTCTGGAAGTTTGATCTTCTGCAATTCCCGCGTGATGTATTCAGGTGGAGGTCCTCCCCCTGAATCCCTTGACGCTTCTGGATTACCCATTCCAGATGGTGGGGGTTCCACTTCAATCCCTGCTAGTTGTCGCCCCTTTAAAGTCTCGTTGATGGCTTCCAACGAGAGCAGTATGAGGACTAGTTCGGGCGATGGTGGTGGTGGCACTGGCGGTGTTGGCGGTGCTTGTGACGACGCCCCCTTGCCTCGACTCCCTCGAGTCCTGACCATCCCGTATGCTTTGACCTGCATCCACCAAAGTTGTCAGGGTGAGTTCTAGGATGTTTCAAATTGGTGCTACTCAAACTAGAAACAGGGTTAGGCGTAATTTTTCTTTACTTGTATGTAAACAAACGTTACTCCATTAGGGGATTGGCTAGGTTAGGGTTAGGATTAAGCGTCTAAGATTGATTTCTTCACCCCTATGAAAGAACTATTAGTTTCCTTTCCCTGTAGCGACGTTATCCTTGCGCCTCACTCGCCACTTTCTATGCTTACTCTCCTAGTGCATATGCTGCCTCCTTCCCTCTTGTCCTAGCCTAAGCCTTTTAACTTTCACATACAACTTGATTAAAGTGACTTCCGACTTTATGTTTATTAATTTACGCCGAGAGGCGTACACCTACTGACAATGGGCACAATCAATGATCTTTTAAATCTTACTTAACCTTAAACCCTTATCTGATGGCTACGTATTGAATATGTTGGCATATTCTTAGTCATCCTCCAAAGTCAAATGGGTCAGATCTATTGTTCATAACTTTCTTGCATTTATCAAGGCATCTGTTAGCATGTTTATTTTCCCTTCTTTTTTTTTTAACATTTACCTAATCACATTAAAAAAATGTTGTAAGGTTATATAATTACCACGTTTAATAATTAAATAGGATTAAACCGCGAGATCTAAACAATTATCTCCAACTGCCAGCCCCGTTTTGGCGTTCACCAGCGCTATGTACCTTTTGGCGTTAGTGTTCTTCACAAGACGCTTTTCTTGGTCGATGGTCTTGGGTATGACAATTAAAGTATTTATTAGTGAAATTATTTGTAAAAGTCACATTGTGTGGTGCGTTGGTAGGGTGGACTTTGTAAAGACTCGACCGGTGAGGAGCTTCAGGGTTCAAATCTCACGGACTCCATTTAAATTTATACTTAGCCCTATTTTATTAAATTATTTAAATAAAAACTCATAATTATATATATATATTATTATTTTTTTAATTTAAAATTTTTATGCTAGCGTATTATTACTTTTAAATAAATTATTACAACTAAAAATTAATATAAAAAAATGATAATTTAATTATTAAACAGGCATATTAATACTTTTAAACAACTTATTAAAACCAAACATTTATATATATAAAAAAAAATATCCGTCGCATTCGCTGGTAGCCTTTAAGGTCGGGCTTCTGGCATGAGGCCCACGTGCCCGGCCTCCAACTCTCAATAACAAACACCTAAGTTGTTCCTTAATCCTAACGTTGCCTCACTTCCGCCTCTCGTTTCTTTGCTCTTCTCTTGGCGCTGGTGTTGGTAATGCCCGCCATCAATGTTGTTGAGCTTCTGGTAAGGGAAGGGAAGGGAATGGCAGTGCACCAAAGTCTTCCACATTTGTAATTTCTGAACGTAGAGTAATTTCTGCATTATCATCATCTTCACTGTTGCTCTCATCATTGCTACTACTCTCATTCATAGAATGAATCTTTCTGCTCAACAGAGTATTCAAATGTAGTTTCTCAGCTATGGTTGCTCGATTCCCCTCGTCCTGTTTCTCTATTCCACATTTTAATACTACTCTTTGCCCATTTTGATAGGGACAACTGCAGAAACCGTGGAAAAAGCGAAGTCATAAGTTAAAATCGTGTTGTTTAAGCTCGAGATCTTGCAAAACGCCCTACATATGTTCAAAACGACAACTGATTCATAGCAATCAAAGCCTCGTTGCGAAAAACGAGGCATTTTGTGTGTTGTTTGGTCCCCGTCCATGCAATCAACGAAAAGACATCGGATTTTGAGAAATGATAACGCTAAGTACCGACTTTTGAGTCATTTAGCCGCTAAAATATCTTCAATGGGGTAGAACAACTTTTTTTCATGATAGATAGGTCGGTGATTATTTTTTTGGTGGAGATTTCTTTTATTTTTGCTTCATTAAGTTCAAAGGACTGTGTGGAATGGGCTTCGAACCTTGATGGGATGTTTGTGCAGATACATTTATGATATTTACTTGTATATATCTATAAATATGGGCAATGCAGGCGACATTTAAAGCTCTATACAGAAAAGATTTATATAGAAAGTCGTCCAATTTTAGGGAGATATCTGTAATATTTGCTTTTATACGCCTGTGAATAGAGACAATAAGAACAAATATATATAATCTTTGCTTATAAATCCTTTGGCCTGAAATATGTGCAGCAATATTTTCAGCATTTTTCCAGTCTACGTCTATAAATAGAGGTAATATGAGAAAACCTTTAAAAGATCTAAAAATAAAAGCTTTGAATGAAAATTTGGGCAACTGTGAGCTGTAAAGACCGGTGTAATATCTTTACAGTTAAAGCTTTGCACAAAAAACCTTGCAATAAAATTTTTTTGGTGACTGAGTTGTAAAGGCCGGGGAATATCAAAATAGTTATATCTTTGTACATAAAGCCTTTGAATCAAAATTTGCGCAAGTGCGAGTTGTAAAGGCTGGTGAAATCTTTGCGCAAGAGCCGAATTATGAAGAAGGCGGTTCCTACGAACGCCAAGATCGCAAAGAACGCCAAGGAAACCATCCAAGAATGCGTCTTTGAATTCATCAGTTTCATTACCAGCGAAGCGAGCGACAAGTGCCAGTGTGAGAAGCGGAAGACAATTAATGGAGACGACCTGTTATGGGCCATGGGTACCTTAGGGTTTCAAGACTACATGGAGCCTCTCAAGCTTTACTTGCATAAATATAGAGAGGTACGCATCTCAAACTCTGAATTAGTTCTTCGATTTTCTCTGTTCTGGGTTTAATACTGGCAGCCTATTGCAATTGAAAAATTATGATAATTTTTTAATCTGATAAAATATTTAATCCTTGATATTTGTATCATGCACTAAATATACGGTATTTTTATTTTCTGATAAATTATTTTCCTGATCCGAACTGTTAGATAAATTAATATAAACCAATTCTCTAGCTCCGCGTACAATGTGTTAAGGATTCCATCAATTTTATATTAGACTTTATCCTGTGTTTTAATACGATTCTTAAAGTATGGTGCTTTAAGAAGTTTCTTAGCAGTTTCCATAACATACGTTTCAAGGAATCAATTTATCGTGAAAAGGTTCAGATATCATTATGTACAAGGTGTCCTTAGGCATGCAAAAAAATTGTGAATTTAAGTCACATGCAACGATTAATAGCGCCATTTTGGATAGGCTACTATAGAGTACTCCTTCAATAAAACTATTTTTGGTAGGATTTTTTTAAAATGAGATGGTTAGGTAGGCCAGGAGCCCCCTTTAGAATAAGAATAATATAGGAATGTTCGGAGTGATCTGCAGCACCAAATAGTCCTAGGCTCGAGTATTCTTTTTTTTGGCGGAATAAAGTAAAGCGAATTGAACTCCATCAAAACGGGTCACGGGGTACTTTAAAAACCGCCAAAGAAACAAAGTTCCAGCTTATTTGACTTTAACCTAAAACAAATCGTGTGCAATATCAAAACAAAATCAACTGTGTAAAGAAAGGAAGAAAATTGAAACTTATTTATAGTTTTACTTTGGTAAATTTATAATGCATTTATTTTTATATTAGTTTTAAAATTTCTGCGTTTGGTTTGGTTTGGTTTGCAGGTTAGGCGGAGGGAAATTTGGCCCTTAAGGCTCCAATGTTTCAACTACATCTCTGATACCATATGTAAGAGCCAAATTAAATAAACAACCATTTTATTTACAACAGAGCAGTAAAATTTAAGTGTTACTTCATTTAGCACATTCGCAATCAAATTCATCAATAATAATAAAATTTAATAACAAATCAATACAAAAACAATGCATAATTCTTGGAAAATACCTGAACCTGATGCTATTACCCCTCCTGTTGTCCGTAGCTTGCCTCCTTGATCGCTTATGAAAACTGCTCAAAACCGTTCCTCCCTGCCAACTAGGTAGCTCCCTAGCTCCAGGATATCAACGAATATCCTGGCCCCTGTGCCCAAAACCCCCAACAACTCTGGTGTACTGTATCAATCACACTCACAAAATTTCACCTCCCTCTCTGCAAATCCCAGAGCTCCCAAAATCCATCCCCAATCTCTATAGAATGCCTCCCGTCCAACTCCTTCCCTTCCTTATCCCTCCTTCACCGACTCTCCTCCCCCTCATTAATTTCCTTATCTCCCCCTTTAATATCTTATCCCATTCTTTAATGCATTATCCCCCCTTCATTAATATGTTATCCCTTTATTTAATGCCTTATCCCCTCCCGCATACGTAAAGCATTTTAATTAAACAATTTAAAATTATTAAGCCCCCCTTAAATTATTACCAATATCATTGAGTGTGATATGTAATAAATAATTAATTAATTAATTAATCAAAAGTTAAAAACAATTAATTAATAAATAAATAATCAATTAATATTATTAATACTAATCATTGTTTAATTAAAACCATATTAGGAAAATTAATTATCTAATAAATTTTACTTAATAATCCCTAAGCATTTATTCATCTAGGGTTGTTACATATGGGATCATCCCATCTTTCATAAGATGTAGATGTTGTTGCATGCCCTACACTGGATGCTTTCTTTGTGCCAGAGTATTTTTTTACTTGATTCTACAACATGTTCAGACTCTATAGTATCATTTCTTGAGCCTTCATTATCCTTTTAGTATCTGCTTGATATCTTTTCACTTCCTTTTGTTGGCTTCTCATAGTTTCAACTAATTCTATTGGCCCCACTCGACTTCTATACCTATTTGATTCGGTATGTGAATCTCCCATAATGATATGGAGTTGTCTCAACTCCTCCTCCTAGGTGAAATGAGAATCTTCCATATCCTTGGTACTCATGGTAAACCTACTTTTCTCTATCTGAATCATAATTCTACAAAATGTGTATCCATCAAAGAAATTATGTTAGATTAAAATAAAAATAATCAAAGAGTTATATATATATATATATTTTCCTCATTAGTCATTCAGACATATTCTTTCAAATTCAATGATAAATTTGGTGATCCAATCATAAATCCAAATGGATAGGATTATTCTTCTCATTAACATATTTCCAATGACTATTTTCTTTCTTAATTTTGTGCTTGGACCATAAAGTTATTCCCTTTTAAAGTTTCTTGGAAA
>ML810784.1:632138-644091 GCA_009831015.1 Picea engelmannii | reverse complement strand
ATGTTGTCCATCTCTTTGTTTCTTTGGAGCTCTGCAGTCTTTCTTCAGATGTCCTTTCTTCCCACAATTCCAACACTCTATCTTTCCAAGTCTGGATTTGGATCTACCCTTCCTAGAATTTCTGCAGTTTCCTGAGCCCTTTCCTCTATCCTTTTGTATTCCCCTGTTCTCCATGTTCAACACATTTCCTAATGTCTCACCTATGCTTTTCTGTCGCATTTCCTCACTAAGGATAACACCAATAACATCATCCAATTTTAAAGTATTTGAACCAAAGACAGATTTATCTATAGCCATGACCAAGCCATTCCATCGTTCTGGAAATGAGCACAAGATTAGAAGATCCCTAACCTCATCATCAAAGTCCACTTTTACATAACTTAGTTGATTAGTAACCGTATTAAATTCATTTAAATGATCT
The DNA here is from genome assembly GCA_009831015.1 of Picea engelmannii. NCBI lineage: Eukaryota > Viridiplantae > Streptophyta > Pinopsida > Pinales > Pinaceae > Picea > Picea engelmannii. Next base: position 643,670 of record ML810784.1, on the reverse strand, counting down.
GCAACAGACCCACCTTCTGACATCTTCATATTAATTAATCTCTTCATTAGAAATACCTTATTCGACGCCGAGGGTTTTTCATACAATTTGGCCAATGCATCCATCAAACCCTTTGTTGTCTTTTATTTCGAAATATTGAAAGCCACCGACGCTTCCAGGCTCAGCCGTATTGTTCCTAGAGCCTTTCTATCAAGAATCTCCCATTCTTTGTCCTTCATGGCCGCCGGCTTCTTTGCCACTCCACTCAATGGTAGGAATAGATCCTTCTGATATAAATAGTCTTCCATCTACATCTTCCATAACTGGTAGTTTTGGCCGTTAAATTTCTCGACCCTAAAATTTCCATCTTCCAACATTGCTCCCACTCGAACCACGAACCCTCTTTTCCTGCGAGTTACCTTACACTCTGATACCATTTGTTAGAAAAACAGGACCATGGAGCAATAAAATAAAACAAATGCAGAAACAAAACACAGAAGACACACAATACAAGAGAGACACAGATTTACATGGTTCACCCAGTGTGGGCTACGTCCACCAAAGAAATTGCCAGATCCTTCTTTTCTTATTATCCAACAAATGAAGGGATACAACCTACAGAAAAACCCGTTGTAACTTCCTCTTCTTTCTCTCATCGTCTCCTCTCTCAGAATACAATATTCACCATCATACATAGCCGCAATACATTTCCCTCATAAAAGAAGTTTGCCTTCTAGGGCAAAAAAACCCTAACATAATCTATACCATTAGATCTGCGACCTTATAATGAACGGTCCAGATTTACAATGAAACTACGATATACTTTTACAAGGCAATTTTTTCTTCGGGGGCTTCACCCCCGAACCCCCGCTGGGGGATCGCTTGCCCCCAGACCCCCTAGTCGGGGGGATAGGCCCCCCGGACCCCGCAGATCTGGGGTGTAAATACTTCATGGGGTATAAACACGGCTGAAAGCAAGGAGCTCTGAATCAGAAAGATAATCAGGCTCCACAACCAACACCCTAGAATGGTAGAAAGAGAGAAGATAAGCCAACAAAAGCGCATTGCAATGATGATGAGTTGTTATAAACAACATGCAAAGGATTCTACCAAAAATCTCAGAAGGGAAAGAGCATTGCAGAAACGTGATCAGGATTGAAATACCCACAGTAAAACTACAAAATAATCAAAGGAGCATCCTGTCCACTAATGTATATTTCAGGACAAACCAGGGCCATTGTAACAACCTATTTCCCCCAACTTGTAAATATAACTAGACTGGCCAAAGAACTATGGAAAAACTCATAAATGTGAATATGTGATGTAAATGGACCTTGAGGAAGAGGTTAATGAATGTGACTAACATTCTGAATTTATTGTAGGACTGCTGATGAGGGGAGATGCAGAAAAAGAGACCACGATGGTGGTGGAGGACACCTGAAAAGGTGGCATTAACTTCCACTGAGAATTTAATACCGTATTTGGACTCCACTGGCCCAGAGAACCAAAAGCGTCTCACTGGCCCTGAAATTCAATGCCTCACAGGCTGGTAGGCGGATGGCTTGATGAGGGATGGGATGGTAAACCGCCCATCCATAGAGCCATCAGGCCTGATCGGCGTGAGGGTAATCGTGCCACATGAAACCTCATGAGAGGATAAGGCGTATGGCAGAGATGATTGAAAGGGTAGAGATGCGAGGGGAACTCTGGCAATTTTTATGCAGAGTGAGTGATAGCAAAGAGGAAGGATTGCAATCTTTGCTCCTGGTCACTGGCAGACAGAGAGACGCAATCTCAGAGTATCGTGGTCTCAGCTCGAGGGTGGCTAGTGGTAAATCTGTTGGGATTCATTGAGCCTACGGTTGGGTGGAAACGAGCACCCCTCTCAGCAGTTGCACCCATTTCTGAAGTCACTTCTAATAAGTGTTTTGTTTACATATCACCTCTTGAAATTCATAGAATGATACATATATGTATATTCTCATAGACCTGTGAAATTGTAAATGCTTCTTGTGTAAGAATGTTTGTGCAGTGTTTTGATAATGATTAATAGGAATATGCTTATAATAGAGGAAGCCATGCATGACTTATGTTGATAAACTGAATCTAATTATGCCTAAGATGAACAATATTAGGCTTCTAGCCAGTTATCAGGAAATTGTTTCCCTTCACCCATATCCAGGAAATCCCCGAAATAGATCTCTTGTAGAGATTCCCTCCCTAGAAAGGTCTACCTAGAACCTGGAATACGAACTTGAAGGTGAAAGTCTTAATAACCTTGTACGAGGAGGAACGATCCTCTTAAAAACCCGAGATGGTAGCTTAAGGAAGGAATATTGAATCGATGAATGAGAATTCATTGGAAAAAATACAGTTTCCCCACGACCATTAGATTAGTAGGAGAAGGTAGGGCGTTAAAGGCCTTACCACCTGGTTTTCTTCTATCTTTGTGAATAGCGAGGAAATCTGAATCGTAGACCCCCAGGCTCCATGAGAACATCTAGACCGTTGTTTTTTCCACGTCCAAAGAGCAAAAGGAAAGGGCGTGACATCGAGACCGATCTGAACCATCAGATCTTAGCTAGGAAACCCAACAGTCGTTAGATCCATAGGGAGATAGACGAGGGCTAAGCCTAGTGAATAGGGGAAAAAAGGATCCGAGCCATCCATCCAAGGAGGACAGGTGGCAGAGATCCAGGGAACTCATGAACTCAGAGGTTTGCGAGGTAGGAATCCAAAAGTTGGATGCTCCAAGTCACGAATGGAAAAGACACGAAGGGATCAGAGCCATCCATCCGAGGAGGACAGGTGGCAGAGATCCAGGGAACTCGTGAACTTGGAGGTTCACAAGGTAGGAGTCCAAAATTGGATGCTCCAAGTCACGGATGGAGTAGCCACGAGAGGATCAGAGTCGTCCATCTAAGGAGGACAAGTGGCAGAGATCCAGGGATCTCGTGAACTCGGAGGTTCGTAGGGTAAGGGTCCAAGAATTTGGTACTCCAAGTTACGAGACACGAAGAGCGAGGAAGAAGGTATCCGTTGGATCTGGGTCGTAGGAGAACCGTCAGATCTACATGTAGGATCATGTATCAGGGTTTCGTAGGTTGAAGCCCGTGATCTTGGAAACAGAAGCTGCGAAGTCATGAAGTGCGATATTCTGATGAGATCAGAACTGCCCATGATTTGGGACACGTGTCAGGAGATCCCGAGGAGTTGGGAATCGGAGAATCGGAGTTTATGGAGGTAAGAAACTCCCACACATTGGAATCATGATCTGCGATATCCCGACGGGAGAGCCATGTGGGCCACAACGGGAGATAGTGGAGGACAGGTGTTACCATATTGGGGTTCGGGACTTAGAGAGTTCCGTTAACTAGTGCAACGGGAATTGCGATATCCTGATACGTGATTTCCCGATTTGTCACAGGAGTGTGGGTCACAGTGGAGGATAGGTGTCGTGCTCATTTCCATATCGGCATACCGGGAGTCGTGGACCCATGAGGTAAGTTGCATTCGACAGTGAAAACCCCAAAATCCCGATGGGAAGTTATATGGCTGCAATCATATGGTAAGTGGTCATATGGACCATAGTATAGCCAAGAGGGCTAGCCAGTGTAAAGGTGCATCAGGAGTCGGAGGATCGAGAGTCCAGGGGACTTGCGCATCATGACACCGAAAGGCACAAAACCCCGACAGGATTAAATGCTATGGTCTTGTGATGGTTGTGGTCACATTGTCCAGGGCTTAGCCTGGAGAGCCAATACGCTAGGGGTATCTCGGGGATCGAGGAATTTCAAGTTCTGAGGACTCGTGAATTACGTCATTGGAAACCCCGAAACTCCGATGGGAGTAGCCTCGAAAGGGACATAAGACCACAGTTATGTACAGAGATCCGGGTAGGTAAATAGAAGACCTATGAATCGGGGATTGGCATTTTGCTGTTGCAAGCTCTGGGGATTCTCGTTATTGAGAAATCAACCAAAATTTTGAATTATGGTAGTGGGTGTGTTACAAAGTGGTATCAGAGCATGGTTACAACACTCGACCTGATTGGACTCATGCACGAGTCATGCATAGACCGCGTTCGAAGCACTTATATGAGGAGTAACTCCCTGACTTGACTCCCTTGTCCAGGATTAAAAACTTGGAATATGAAAACCCGGTTGTGTATGCATGTGAAAGAGTTATGAAATTATGCACAAATTATAAAATGTATTTAACTCTTGACTAATATCCAGTGTTTTTCTTTTCACTCAAGAGGACAATCACTGTGGGAATCTACAAACGCAGAGCATGGTGACTCACCAAGAGGTGGGAGAAGGCTCCCACAACAGAGATGAAGAGTCTAATGAAAGAAGAGCAATAGGAACCCCTCCATACCTAGCTGAGACTGTGAGGAGTCTCATGGTCGAATTGCAAAGCTGCAAGGCCGATAATGAAAGGATGATGAAAGAACAAGAAAAGAAAACCGAAATTAATGCAGTTCTACTACAGAGCTTATCCGACCTACAGCGACAAATGCAGCATGAACCTGAGATGCAGAATAGTGGTCATGTCAGTGGTCACACTGAGAGAAGCACATCCAGAAAGGTCCACCCCAGAGGTAAAGGACCAGTGCCAGACGATTCCACTGAGAAGGAAGATGGCGATTCAGAAGCCTCTTCCAGTAGCAGGACTGGTTCCTATTCTCAAAAGAAACAGAAGAAGCAAAAGACTTCTAAGAGTCATAAATTTGAGGAATTCAAAAAGGCCAAACCTCCCTCCTTCGATGGCGAGATAAAGAAGGGAGAGGAAGCTGAGGCTTGGCTACTTGGACTGAAGAAATATTTCAGAGTCCATGATTTCTCAGAGAACTTGAAGGCATGAGTGGCCACTTTCAATCTGAACGGAAAGGCTTCCATCTGGTGGGAAGACCTTAAGAATATGAAAGGGTTCCGCAAGGAGGACCTGTCTTGGAAACGGTTCGAGAAGTACTTCCAGAAGAAGTATTTGTCGGAAAGGTATTTCGATGAGAAGGCTAAAGAGTTCTATGAACTCAAACTGGGACAACTTACTATGGAGGAGTATGTCAACAAATTCCTCGACTTACTGAGATATGTACCCTACATCAAAGCAGAGAAGGCAAAGGCACGATGCTTCATCAGTGGGCTACCCAAGGAATACCGAAACCGAATTGAATTTGATGAACCAAAGACCTTATAAGACACTATACGAAAGGCAACATATTGTCATGAACAATATGGGCATCGGGCAGAGTCTCATGGAGACTGGAAACAAAATAATGGTTCAAAATTTCAGAAGAAATGGAGAAAATCCTCGGGATTGAAAAACTACAAGAAGAACCAAAGAATGAACTTTCCAACCTAGAGTTTACTCCAGTAGAACTTTCCCTCGGTGGACGGAAATAAAACTTCTGGACCTATACCAGTAAAGACTAATAACGCAAAGAGAAAACCTTTGGAATGTTGGGATTGCGGAGGAGAACATCTCCGGAGAGACTTTCCACACCGACAACAGAACAGTCGAAAGGTTTATAACATGCAGGAAGCTACCACAGTCAATGATGTGGCAAGGAGTGTGCCGCAGATTTATGCAGCCTTGGATAATAACCAAGATGACCACCAAGCTTCAGTGGTGGAAATAGAAGGTATGATTTTCAACCACCTAGTGTCTGTTTTGATTGACCCTGGTTCAAATTTTAGTTATATAGCCCCTAAAATTGTTGATAAGTGCAAGCTATAGCCACATAAGAAAACTAAACCATGGTTGGTACAGTTAGCCACTGGCACCAAAAGAAAGGTAGTGGAGGTCGTACCATCTTGCCAATTAATGTTGGGTGAATTTTCTACCCAAGAAACCCTTAATGTATTACCCCTAGGATCATACGATCTGTTGATTGGTATGGACTAGCTGGCCACCCATAAAGCCAAATTGGACTGTTACTATAAAACCTTAGAATGTGTGAGCGAAGAAGGAAAAAGCATAACCCTTCAAGGGATCCGAAAATTGGTCTCGGTGAGACAAATATCAGCATTGCAAATGAGGAAGTATTGCCGAAAGGGATGTCCCCTATATGCAGTACAGGTGTTGAAAACAACCGAAGGTGCAAATCCAAGCCCTGATGATCACCCTATCCTGAGAGAATACCGAGATGTGTTTCCAGAGGAGATACCGGGTCTACCTCCGATAAGAGACATTGACTTCTCAATAGAACTCGCACCAAGAGCGGTGCCAGTGTCTAGAACACCCTACCGGATGAGCACACCTGAATTAGTTGAACTCAAAGTGCAATTGAAAGAAATGATGGACAAGGGTTATATTCGACCCAGCGTGTCCCCATGGGGAGCACCAGTCCTGTTTGTGAAAAAGAAGGATGGAACCCTTAGATTGTGCATAGATTACAAACAACTTAATAAAGTAACCATAAAGAACAAATACCCCTTGCCCAGGATCGATGATCTATTCGATCAGTTAGGAGGGGCGACTATGTTCTCAAAGATTGACTTGAGGTTAGGATACCATCAAGTCTGAATCAAGGGTGAAGACATCCATAAGACCTCTTTCCGAACATGGTATGGTCATTATGAGTTTGTGGTAGTGCCGTTTGGGTTAACCAACGCCCCTGCCACTTTCATGTGCTTAATGAACAATGTACTCAATAAATTTCTAGATAAATTTGTACTAGTTTTTATTGATGACATTTTAATCTACTATAAGAGTAGAGAAGAACATGAAGAGCATCTTAGACTTGTGCTGCAAGTGCTAAGAGAGCATCAGCTCTATGCTAAATTCAGCAAGTGTGATTTCTTTCAGAAACAAATACATTACTTGGGACATGTTCTGTCCGAGGAAGGGGTGGCAGTAGATCCTGACAAGATCAGGTCTATCATGGAATGGCCTACCCCAAAGGATGTATCAGACATTAGATCCTTTATGGGATTGGCGGGATACTATAGGAGATTTATAAAAGATTTCTCCAAGATTGGTTGTCCAATCACTAACCTCCAGAAGAAGGGAACAAAATTCCTGTGGACACAGCAATGTGAAGAAAGATTCCAAACCCTGAAACATCTGCTAACGCATGCACCCATGTTGAAAATCGTTGACCCAGAAGCTGACTTCCTTGTGTGCATAGATGCCTGTAAGGAAGGGCTCGGAGGAGTCCTTATGCAGAAAGGAAAGGTGATCTGCTATGAATCCCAAAAATTGAATGAGCATGAAGTCAACTATGTGACTCATGATCTAGAACTGGCTGCCATAGTGCATGCCTTGAAAATGTGGAGGCATTACCTCCTGGGAAGGAATTTTGTACTGATGACGGATCATTGTGGATTGCGGTATTTGTTTGATCAACCCAAGCTTAATGCTAGACAAGCCAGATGGATGGCCCTCCTGAGAGAATTTGATTTTGAAATCAAACACATTAAAGGGAGAGAGAATAGGATGGCCGATGCCCTTAGCAGAAGCATGAGAACGATTCACCTGGCAGTGGTGACTACCTGTGAGACAGATGTCAAGAACAGAGTCAAAGAGGCACAAGAAATAGATCCCTTCACCCGAAATGTGACCATGTACCTATAGCAAGAAACCACTGGAGAAAAATACAAAGGCTATCAGAGGACCGAAAGAGGTCTTCTCACCTACAGAGATAGACTGTACATTCCCAATTGTGACGACTTGAAGAGGTTCATCATGGATGAACTACATAAAAGGCCCTACACTGGTCACCTAGGATACCAGAAAATGATTACTGCCACCCAAAAAAAAAATTATTGGTCGGGATTGAAGAAGGACGTAGCCAAATATTTGGCCCAATGCATAGAATGCCAACAGGTTAAAGAAGAACATTGACACCCAGCAGGACTATTACACCCTTTACCCATCCCAGAATGGAAATGGGAAACCATCTCCATAGATTTTATCACTGGATTACCAACTTCGACCAAACATAATGATGCCATTATGGTAGTGGTGGATAAACTGAGCAAGTCTGATCATTTCATCCCCATCAAATTGACCTGCAAGGCGATAGATATTGCACAGGTACTCATGAAAGAGGTGTTCCGACTGCACAGCATGCCGAAAGAGATAATATCTGACAAAGACACAAAATTCACTTCCAAATTCTGGAAATCACTGATGGTGGGTTTAGAGACCGAATTGTTGTTTAGTACTGCCTATCACCCTCAAACCGATGGACAGACAGAAAGAATGAATCAGATATTAGAAGATATGTTAAGGATGCATGTGATGCATCAACCCAGGAAATGGGAAGACTACCTGCCATTGGTAGAGTTCACCTACAACAATGGCTATCAAGCATCCTTAAAGATGAGTTCCTTCGAGGTCCTCTATGGTAGACAGTGTAATACTCTAGTCAGCTGGAGTAATCCTGTAAATAGGATTTCTATTGGACCCAATATGTTGAAAGAAATGGAACAGCAAGTGACTCAGATAAAACAAAATCTGAAGGCCGCTCAGAGCCAACAGAAAAGCTATGTTGATCTAAAGAGAACTCCAAGAGAGTTCAAAATGGGAGACCATGTATATCTCAGAATTAATCCCAGAAGGAGCTCCCTCAAAATGGGAGCTTGTGCCAAATTGGCACCCCAGTATTGTGGACCCTTTGAGGTTCTAGACAAAGTGGGACCTATAGCCTATCGGCTAGCACTTCCTCCCACAGTAAAAGAACATAATGTTTTCCATGTTTCATTATTGAATAAATATGTACATGATGCTAATCATATAATTGACTGGTCTGTGATGCAGGTGGAACCAGAGGGAGAATTTCTACCAAAACCCCAATGCATATTGGACAGAAAGGAAACCCGACTCTGGAACAGAACCATTGCACAGGTCAAGGTGGAGTGGAAACATTTTGGCCCAGATGAGGCTACATGGGAGATGGAAGATTCCATGAAACTGGCATATCCAATTTTGTTTACTTCTGTACATGTAATTCATGTTAGTAGATAAGAACATCGAGGATGATGTTCCTTTTAAGGGGGAGGGAATTGTAACACCCTGTTTCCCCCAACTTGTAAATATAACTGGACTGGCCAAAGAACTATGGAAAAACTCATAAATGTGAATATGTGATGCAAATGGACCTTGAGGAAGAGGTCAATGAATGTGAATAACATTATGAATTTATTGCAGGACTGCTGATGAGGGGAGATGCAGAAAAAGAGACCACAATGGCGATGGAGGACACCTGAAAAGGTGGTGTTAACTTCCACTGAGAATTTAATACCATATTTGGACTCCACTGGCCCAGAGAACCAAAAGCGGCTCGCTGGCCCTGAAATTCAATGCCTCGCAGGCTGGTAGGTGGATGGCTTGATGAGGGATGGGATGGTAAACCACCCATCCGTAGAGCCATCAGGCCTGATTGGTGCGAGGATAATTGTGCCACACATAACCTCGCGAGAGGATAAGGCATATGGAAGAGATGATTGAAAGGGTAGAGATGTGAGGGGAACTTTGGCAATTTTTACGCAGAGTGAGTGATAGTAGAGAGGAAGGATTGCAACCTTCACTCCTGGTCACTAGCAGATAGAGAGACGCAATCTCAGAGCATTGTTAGGACCACACAATGTACCCTTTTGCCATTCTTTTTGCCATTATTATACCCTTGATCACCTGCATTTAGCCTCATATTATCACTTCATCTGATCACTCCAAGGTATACAACGTCCTTTCTCATTACTATATGTTTAATCTGTTTTGCATAATACTTTACATTACTTTTGGACCTAACCATTGATTAGAAGTGCATAAGTGTCCATATTTGCAGAATTGTATTCAAGGCTGATGCTGAAACACAGAACTGTCTAAAGTCGCTATTGAACCGATGCTGAAACACGGAAGCTGCTACACAGTCCGAAGATGCAGATGCTGAAACACGGAGCTGCTACACAATCCGAGGACGCATATGCCGAAACACGGAGCAACAACATAGTTCGAGGATGCATATGTTGAAACACGGAGCTGTCACTCAGTTCAGAAGTACAGATACTGAAACACAGACCGCCACGATGCTGAAACACGAGCCGTGACAGTTAGCAGTCAAGGCCGACACAGTCAAGAGCGCAATTCATGTGGCTGGACAGGCCGTGAATTGCGATGCTGAAACAGCATCAGCAGCTATGTGAAGAAGCCGTTACACCAGCCATAACAACAATGCCTCGTCCAGCTCCTGCATTAGCAGTCAGTTGCGTGAGAATAGGACACCCTATGCTAATTTAGAAAGAAGATCTGATTTAGTATAGGATTCAGATCTGCCTTGTAATGATTGTATCAATGGGATTTTCCCTTTAAATACAGGGGAAATCACCATTCGAGGGATCCAAGTTTTTATGTATTGAAGAACTTCAGAGAAGCGGGATGCATTTTATACCTCCAATCTGTAATTGTGATATTTCAACAGATGAATATAAAACTGCTTTGAGTATCCTCCTGCAGCTTTTCGTTCAGGGGAATCTTGTGAGAAGGGAGGGCCCACCTTCTTCACAAGATTCACCCCTTAGTTAGAAGTGTGATTGTTTAATTTCTGTTTATATTTTGTTTGACTACTGTTTGCTGAAACAATGTTTTAATGAATTCTGGTTTGCTGAAACACTACTGACTCTGTCTTAGTTATTGAATGGAATTTGTAATTCTTTTTGTCAGCGATCTTGTGTGATGATCTTAACAGGGAATTGGTTAAAGGTCCCTGCTCAGACAGAAAGGGATCGGGACATCATACCCTCTGTAGAATTCGTTTAATCCTACAAGTGTGCCAGCCAGAGGTTTGGTTAAGGTGTCCCTGCTCAAATAGGAAGGGACCACAACACCTTGTCTTCTGTAGATTTCCTTTATCCCTGCAAGTGTGCTAGCCAGAGATTTGGTTAAGGTGTCCCTGCTCAGATAGAAAGGGACCACAACACCTTGTCTTCTGTAGATTTCCTTTATCCCTGCAAGTGTGCTAGCCAGAGATTTGGTTAAGGTGTCCCTGCTCAGATAGGAAGGGACCACAACACCTTGTCTTCTGTAGGTTTCCTTACCTCCGCAAGTGTGTTAGCCAGGGATTGGACTAAGGGTTCCTACTCAGAAAGGAAAGAACCAAAACATCCTATTCACTATATACTTTTCCTGTGTTAGCTGGAAACTGGGTTAGAGATCCCTGCTCAGAAAGGAAGGAATCAGATTTCCCTGTTCTCTGTAGACCTCAACCTCACAAGTGTGCTAAACAGAAGTAAGGCTCAAGGTTCCTGCTTAGACAGAAAAGAACTCAGTGCTTTGTTTTCTGTTAGATAGGGTTTATTGTTTTCTGCATTATTGCTTTCATAAAAGAGTGTTAGTACTGAATCTCTGTTTGAGAGTAAGGGTCTTGTTCTCTTATTACAAGACAGTTGTTCTTACCCATTGAAATGTTATTTTAAATGTAATCCAGGATTCTTAATTTGAACTATAAAGAATTGCAATAGGGAGATTACTTTCCTGTGATTTAATCCAGAGCTTCAGTTCATTCCAGCAAAGTATAGATAGAATAATTTTCTTTACTACAACACT
>ML810784.1:605722-620533 GCA_009831015.1 Picea engelmannii | reverse complement strand
TTTCTTTACTACAACACTAAGTTCTTTTGGAATTGAGCATATATAGTGCGTGGCTATCTTTGAAACAAAAGACTTCCCTGGGTTGATAATTTATGTTTCACTTGGTTGTTTAAAATTAATTAAGCAATTATAGTGACCAACAAGCATCGTGGTCTCAGCTCGGGGGTGGCTAGTGGTAAATCCATTGGGAGTTTCTGAGCCTACGGTTGGGTGGAAACGAGCACCCCTCTCAGCATTTGCACCCATTTCTGAAGTCACTTCTGATAAGTGTTTTGTTTACATAGCGCCTCTTGAAATTCATAGAATGATACATATATGTATATGCTCATAGACTTGTGAAATTGTAAATTCTTCCTGTGTAAGAATGTTTGTCCAGTGTTTTGATAATGATTAATAGGCATATGCTTATAATAGAGATAGCCATGCATGACTTACATTGATAAACTGAATCTAATTATGCCTAGGCTGAACGATATTAGGCTTCCATCCATTTCTCGGGAAATTGTTTCCCTTCACCCATATCCAGAAAAGCCCCGGAATAGATCTCTTGTAGAGATTCCCTCCCTGGAAAGGTCTACCCAAAACCTGGAATACAAACTTGAAGGTGCAAGTCTTAATAACTATGTACGAGGAGGAACGATCCTCTTAAAAAACCAAGATGGCAGCTTAAGGAAGGAATATCGAATCGACGGATGAGAATTCTTCAGGAAACTATAGTTTCCCCACGACCGTTAGATTAGCAGGAGAAGGTAGGGCGTTAAAGGCCTTACCACCTGGTTTTCCTCTATCTTCATGAATAACGAGGAAATCTGAATCGTAGACCCCCAGGCTCCATGAGAACATCTGGACCATTGGTTTTTCCACGTCCAAAGAGCAGAAGGAAAGGGAGCGGCATCGGGACTGATCTGAACTGTTAGATCTTAGCTAGGAAACCCGACAGTCATTAGATCCATAGGGATATAGACGAGGGATAAGCCTCGTGAATAGGGGAAAAAAGGATCCGAGCCGTTCATCCGAGGAGGACAGGTGGCAGAGATCCAGGGAACTCGTGAACTCGGAGGTTCGTGAGGTAGGAGTCCAAAAGTTGGATGCTCCAAGTCGTGAATGGAAAAGCCATGAAGGGATCAGAGTCATCCATCCAAGGAGGACAAGTGGCAGAGATCCAGGGAACTCATGAACTCGGAGGTTCGCGAGGTAGGAGTCCAAAAGTTGGATGCTCCAAGTTGCGAATGGTGAAGCCATGAGAGGATCAAAGTCGTCCATCCGAGGAGGACAGGTGGCAGAGATCCGAGGAGGACAGGTGGCAGAGATCCAAGGATCCCGTGAACTCGGAGGTTTACAGGGTAAGGGTCCAAGCATTTGGTACTCCAAGTCGCGAGATGCGAGGAGCGAGGAAGAAGGTAGCCGTTGGATCTGGGTCGCAGGAGAACCGTCGGATCTACACATAGGATCGTGTATCGGGGTTTCGTAGGTTGAAGCCCGTGATCTTGGAAACATAAGCTACGAAGTCACGAAGCGCGATATTTTGGCAAGATCAGAACCACCCATTATTTGGGACACATGTCAGGGATCCCGAGGAGTCGGGAATCGGAGAATCAGAGTTTTCGGAGGTAAGAAACTCCCACACATTGGAATCACGATCCACGGTATCCTGACGGGAGAGCTGTGTGGTCCACAACGGGAGATAATGGAGGACAGGTGTTACCATATCGGGGTTCGGGACTTGGAGAGTTATGTGAACTAGTGCAACGGGAATTGTGATATCCCGATACACGATTTCCCGATTTGTCACAGGAGTGTGGGTCACAGTGGAGGACAGGTGTCGTGCGCATTTCCGTATTAGCATATCGGAAGTTGGGGACCCATGAGGTAAGTTGCATTCGACAATGAAAACCCCAAAATCCTGATGGGAAGTTATACGGCTGCAGTCATATGGTAAGTGGTCATATGGACCATAGTATAGCCAAGAGGGCTAGCCAGTGTAAAGCCGCATCGGGAGTTGGAGGATCAAGAGTCCAGGGGACTTTTGCATCGTGACACCAAAAGGCGTGAAACCTTGACAGGATTAAAGGTTGTGGTCTTGTGATGGTTGTGGTCACATTGTCCATGGCTTATCCTAGAGAGCCAATACACTAGGGGTATCTCGGGGATCGGGGAATCGCGAGTTCTGAGGACTCGTGAATTACGTCATTGGAAACCCTGAAACTCCGATGGGAGTAGCCTCAAAAGGGACATAAGACCACGGTTATGTATAAAGAGCTAGGTAGGTAAATAGAAGACATGTGAATCGGGGATTGGCATTATGTTGCTGCAAGCTCGGGGGATTCTCGTTATTGAGAAATCAACCAAAATTTTGAATTATGGTAGTGGGTGTGTTACAACCATCATATATGGGATTTATAGAGGAGGACCTTCAAATCAAACATCCAATTAAGTCATGACCGTCGAATCTTAGTAAGGACATATCAATGGTGGGGAAACATTGCAGGATGCAAGGTTTCAGTTAATGATTGTGCAAGTTTCAGTTTCAAAATCATCCTTGATCGTTGATCTACTATGGGAGCATTCTCGAACGTTAGATAAAGTCAAGGTTTAATCGGGAAATCTCACTTCAGGAAAATTGAGAATTGGGAATGAATAACCCAAAGTCCCAAAGGCCGAAATAAATCTGGACCGTTTATCTAAGATCTGATCACAACTGCTGAATTAAGGATTCAGTAGATCATGAAACAACCAAAATTCCTACAACCATTGGATTGTGCTAGGCATTTCACATCAAATATGGATTGTTAGATGAATTCAAGTTGCTCAATTTTTATTTGGGGAATCTCACTTCAGGAGAATTGAGAATTGGGAATGGATAACCCAAAGTCCTGAAGGCCGAAATGAATCTAGAACGTTGATCTAGAACTGATCACATTCGTTGATCAAGAATTCATGAGATCCCAAAATAGCTAAAATACCGACAATCATTGGATCGTGTTAGAATTTTCACGTCAAAGATAGACCGGTAGATGAAGTCAAGTTTCTCAAGTTTTATTCGAGGAATCTCACTTTGGGAGAATTGAGAATTGAGAACTGACAACCCAAAGTCCTAAAGGCCGAAATAAATCGAGACAGTTGATCTAGAACTAATCATAGTCGTTACATCCAGGAGGAGGCCATCTTTTGCATTAAGAGATCCACGTCAACAGACCACATCATCAATTACATGTGGTGCAATTAGATGATGACAAGTGTCTAGGTCCAATTGGAACTTTAAGGTTATGTAAATCACAAATCTAAGTGACACGTGGAAGCCACTCGGCTAGTGCCAAGTCAGCAATGACGTCGGAAAATTACGTCACTTTGGGAGTTTTTCCTTTGGGGGAAACCAGCAAATACCTGAAGTGTCGAAACTGAAGTCAATTATAACCATTGATCTAATATCCTCCAGGATGAATCATGACCATTTTATCAAAAAATGATGTAATCTCTCCCATGTTGACCACTTCGGCGTTGACCAACTCTGGTGGAAATTGGAACAACAATTACCCGAACCTCTGAACCTCTAAAGTCCCGAAGTTCTGAAGTAAATAGTGTCTATCTATCTCAACCTTTGATTGAGTCACAGTCATTGGATTAAGCGGTGGAATGATAAGTAAGGATTGAATCTAGACCATTGATTTGATCTCGGGATTCAGGCTAACCATTGGATATTCCTTGTGAAAAGTGAACAAGAACCGTCCACTCAACTACAAATCAATTCATGTTCATCACTCTATTTGAAACCCCTGGACAAACCAGGATCATTCATCTACAAAAGAAAAAATATCGATCGTCTAATCTACTTTGGCAAAATGTACTCTGGAAGGTTGAAAATATTATTGAGGCTGGAAGTCCTAAAGTCTCGAAGTAAATAATCTTCGTCCATATCAGTGTTTGATCAAGTCACAGTCGTTGGATTAAACGGTGTAAGGATAATTAAGGATCAAATCCAAACCATTTATTTGGTTTCGAGAATCACACTAACCATCAAATCAACCCTTGTGAGACGTAACCACTTCGGAGAGTTGAAACTCTAGAAGATCAGATGAGAAAGAAATCGCCCAAAGGTCGAAGTACCAAAGGACTAGGTTCCAACCCTCGGTCATGGGTTACAAAAACATAAGCCATGAGGTGTTGGGTACATCACTTAATTAATATTCCCATGGTTTTGTGCTATTGGTCACATGTAAATGGTTTGAAGGAAGAGCCTCTACAGGATTTGATTTTTGCAAACATTTGCAGAGACATGGAATCAAATTAAAAGAAATCAATCCATACCTATGATCGATTTATAAAAATCACTCTCACTAAATTAACATCCTTAATAATGATGTTTGAATAATAATAAATATTATTGTTAATTTAAAATGAAGAAATGTGATGGTCCAAACAAAGGGACACAATGCTGCATAGCTCACACTACTTGGAAGAGTATATAAATTGTTGGACACATTGACTACACTAAGAGGGGGGGTGAATAGTGTAGGGATATTTTTCCCAAAACTCCTTAGTTAACAATCACCATTAACTCATTACCCATTGTTTTCATTTATAACCAGTTAAATGTCAACAAATATCAACAACATATATCAACAATATATCATCAACAAGTCATCACCATAAGGAACATAAAGAACACAAGATGTATGTACAATTTTCTTTTTATTACGGACTACAATCCTTGGGGTTTTTCAGCAGCAACTGAATATATTACAGCTCTACAATATCACCAGCTCTATAATGCAAGACTCAACTTACACCCTCATCACCAACTGATATGAGGCAACAATCCTCAACAAATATCAATCTGTAACATAAACAAGTGCATCAACCATGCACCAACCTGTGCCAAACAACCTGTAATCAACCTGTACCATAAAAAAGTACATCCAACCATGTACCAAGTATATATAAATCATGTGTCAACTACTCATCAACAATGACTCATCAATATGTACCAATATCATCAACTATACACCTCATGTAAGTACCAACTCATCAACTGCTTGTCTCAACCATGACTAGTTTTGGATTAGTCAAAAACCCTAACTTGAAATACTCATAACTTTGTACTTTTAATGAATAAAGATATGAAACTGATACACAATGTTCTTCAGTGTTTTTTGTGCAATTACTCCAACTTCCACTTCTTTTAACCTCTCAGAAAAGGAGTTATAGCAATAATGGCATACCTTTCTGAATTCTGGCTTATTCTAGAGAGCAACCTTGTAGAGTGTTCCCGGCACAAAATATTTGTTCGATATGAAAGTATTACACATCATACTACAGAATATAATATAACAAACACAATTGGTCTCACAGAATTTGGATCTGTTATGAAGAAGTTATGATGTTTTTACCCGAAACACCTGTTTTAGACTAGTTTCAGGACTAGCCACAAACTTTATTTTCCCTGGAGTGTATCTCCAAAAATACAATGACCCACAAGATGAATTTATTACCATAGATACTTGTATATGTTTCCTCAATGGCATATCAATATCACGGTCTAAATCATTATATAAAAAATATTATTTCGAAAATGGTGAGATGACCTGTAAATAACATACCTTAGAAAGAATCATGAAAATAATTTATCCTCCCTTGAATTCCAGCCCTCTTTTCTTCACCTCCCCTCTGAAATTCATCTTAGATATCATTTGGTTACCTCAATCACCTATATATATTCAATACTCTCAAGTGTTCCACACAAAAAATTCTTAAGAAGTTGTGCATCAATACTCCAAAAGATATTCTTAGAAGAAGCTCTCCATTGATCCACAAAAAGGATGATCTACAAGAGACCATTGCTATCTTATTTATACTTTCATCCTATAGGTCACTTAACCCATTTTTAAGTCACTTAACCCATTTATAGATAACTTAACCTATTTTCCTTATTTTGGGTTAACCACTTTCCATAAATAGAAAGTTCTCCAATACTTATCATTTAAATATTCCTTCTTGATTTTGTCACCTTACTTTATCATTTCTTGTTTTTGTCACTTATTTTTATTATTTAAATAATCCACCTTGACTTTTCCAATTTACTTTATCATTTAAATAATGATTTTTTATTTTAGGTCACTTAACCCATTTCTAGGTCACTTTGACTTCTTTGACCTTGTGGGCTTCAAGCCTTCATATGGGGGTCCTTCAACTTCGTAAGGCCATAACTCTCAAACCGTGAGGAGTTATGTGACATTCCATATACCACCAAAAATGGCACGAAAATAACTATCCATATAGGATAGTTTCACCAACAATTTCCTTGGTCTTCATCTCATTATTCCACATACAAGCATGGGTCCTCCAACCATTCATCTAGGATAACTCAGTCTGCAAAGCATCTTCCCGTGAGGGATTTCACCATAAGGGGACCACTTTGGATTTCATCCATTTGTGCACCCTATCAATCATGATAAGACAATAATGAGAGAATGGTTCCTCCAACCATTCTTCTAGGATAACTAAATCTGCAAAGCATCTTCTCGTGAGGTCTTTCACCATAATGGGACCACTTTGGAGTTCATACATTTGTGCACCTTATCAATCATGATAAGACAATAATGAGTCATCTATACATTTTTCCAACAATGAATCATATACCAATGAAACCACATCGATCCATCTTCATCATGTATTAATGAAAACTCATTGATCCATCTTCATCTATGCATTCTCATCAAGGACAATACATATTACATTAGATCAATCATCAATCAATCAATATTTTGGCATCAATCAATCACTTGACATAAATCAATCAAACCATTGGCATCAATGACAACATGATCCAAAAATCTCCCCCTTTGTAATTGATGTCAATACCAATATTGATGTCAACACCAATTACCAATTATTGATGTCAACATGTAGATAATGCATGTTGTACATCAATAGTCAATGTGGCTATATCTCTAAAATGCATGCTCTACATCAATAGTCAATGTGACTATTGATAATGCATGCTATACATCAATAGTCAATGGATAATGCATGCTCTACATCAATAGTCAATGTGACTATCTCTCTCAAATGCGACTATCTCTCCCAATCAATAATCATCAATCAAATCAATGTGACTATCTCTCCCCCTTTGACATCAATGGCAAAGGGCCATTTTCCTCTTAGGGCTTCTCCCCCTGCTTGAACTTTTCTTGGGGCTGCTCCCCCTATCTAAGTGCCTTTGATCTTCCTCTAAATAATCTCTCCCATTTTGAACAAGTGATATCACTCTGATGTAATTCTGAAAATACATCGAACATACTCCCCCTATGACCATCGCTCCTCCTGGAATTATGCCTCTGTTCTCTTTCTTCAAATATAGGGCTCTTTTCTAGGTATGCATCTGATAAATATCTCCTCCTAGAATCATGGGAAGAATAATGACTCCCCCTATGGGTATGTCTCCCCTATCTTCTCTGCGAGATGAACAATGTGCTACCATATAACGATCCTTGGACCTATCCATGCATCAAACTCATGATATACCAAGCATCATGAAGAAAATGATATGTCAACAATGAAATAAATAATCATGAGAAAAAATTCAACCAAGCACATCCTATACAAAAATGTGTGCTCATCATGCACAACACTTATGTACATCAACATCATGCAATGTGCCAAAAGATATCATCCATGGAATGTATCAATCATATGCCTCTATCAATATGCCAACATGTGCATCTACCAATATTCCAACCATGTGTCATATCACTCATGATATGTCTCCATCATGAACTAAGTGCCACAATCATGTATCTTAAACAAATACCAATTGTTGTGTTGATCAAGTAGTAACAATGGTGTAGTATCATCAAGCATATTCCATATATAACTGTACCAAACATGTATCAATTATATATCAAGATATGAATCATCAATGATGTACAACATGATCACCTCATCAACTCACCAACCACATGTCCCAATGTGTAGCCCATCCATATGCTAAATGCATGCATCAAGATTTCCAACAAGTAAGCTTCCAATACATCATCAAGATATATCACATAACCAAGGTGTCATAACTTCACTGTCATAACAAACATTTTTCTTCAACATAAAATGAATCAATCCATACTCATGAGTTAGTGCCATGCACCTAAGATTTTATTTTACATCATCACCTTACATAATCCAATATAGAATCATGAAACATGCAACAAACAATGTCAGAACCTGCAATAAACCATGTCAAACCCTACATCGAAGAGTTATACCATCACATAAAACTGCAAGCCATGTGCATAGCTTTTTTCCTTAGGCTTAACCACATATATGTGGCCTGTTGCATAGATAGTTCGTGTATGTACGCACAAGGTCAGCGTACGTATGTGATCCAGATTATTTTCGGCATGAAATGAGATCGGAGATATAATAAAGAAATACACAGATATATCATAGATATTCAATAATATAACAAAAATATATCATATATGCAACCATAAACACAGATATACAGTAATACACGATTTCTATTAATGAAATAAATTACAGAGACTATAAAATACAGAGTGAAAGACTCGATAGAATGGTGGCAGCTTATCTATGAGAAGAGATGTGATGGCTACTCGCATTCGCAAGAAGAAGATTACAATGAGGATTTGAATACCTTTTTACAATAAAAAGGAATGTCAAAATTCGTATACATCCAAAAACCTAACCCTAGGAGATGAAGCGCCAAAAGTCATGTGGACCCCGTTTGGGTAAGTTAGTACATCAACTTCCCAGGATCGTAACTTTTGCATACGATCTCCATTTTAGGTGTATGATATCTCGTTGGAAAGGTATCATCAAGGAGATTCATTTTGGGGACTCAAATATTCCTTTTTTATATCATTGAGAACTTAGATCTCGAAAAACCTTCATTTGGGCCCTCAAAATGGCCCCGAAAGTTAAAAACTGCTAAAAATAGTAAATTGCCAAATTTACCAGAAAACTATTTTGAGCCAGTCGATAAAGGTGGGTAGCCACCAATATCCACTTGGATCAATCCTCCATCCTTAGGAAGAAATGGTATCCATTGTGTTGAGTTCCCGGGGTAGAGGGAAAAGCGTTTGCTGAATTTGCATCTTGGTGAGTTGCTTGCCTTACTGGAGACATCACACTGCACAGTTTGTGGAAGTCTGAAATGAACCTGTTGAGGTTGAGGTTGTTTAAAAAGTTGGTCTACATGAGATGATGGTGTGCAGAAGGAATATTTGCGCTTTGATGTAACCTTTTCGACTTGCTTCTGTTGGATAGAAGGTTCTTGGGTTGAATCTGTAGTGGTTGCAGTGTCCTTATGTTCCCCTTTTGAACAGATTGTGAAGAAGTTGAATTTTGTAGTATGAGATACTACCTTGCGACACTTTTTGGGTGGAATAGTAGTAAGAACTACCTCTGGTATTCTGTAGAGATGACCCCCCAGAGAAACAATGACACTATGGGGTCAATATTCATAAATAGCATGGCACTTCCACATATATGGTTGGCCCAAGAGAACATCCCAGAAATCTAGTGGGGAAACATCACATAATACCTCATCCTTGAAGGGTTGGATTCCATATGACAATCGACATTGTTGGCTGACACGAAGATCTCATCCTTGGTGAAGCCACCCGATGTTTTATGGTTGCAGGTGTGATGTTGTCGACAATCCCAACTGTTTGATGACCTCTACTGAGATGAGGTTATTCTATCTTTCACTATCAACAATAAAATGTAGTGGAGTCCCCTTCACCTAGATCTGTGAATGAAAAAGGTGTTTCCCCTCTTCAAGATCTGTTGGTTCTTCTAGTTGAATTGTTGCAGTCATGACAATAGTAGTGGGGTCTGTGTCAATGATTTGTCCTTTACCAAAGTTTTCAAAATCATATTCTGAATCAGGGTTCGGATCCTTGTCTTTGATCTCGACCACCAATGACTATTTTGAGCGACATGCAGTGGTGTTTTTCTAGGGTATTTTGTGGAAATCGTACCATTTTCCGATGTCCTTCTTTGTCTTCTCGTGAACCTTCTTTTCATGTGACTTGGACTGGTTTTTGGGAGACTTTTTGTTAGGGACGTCTTTGTCATACTTTGGTTGTTGCGGATTTGCAGAACCAAAATCCTGTTTGTTCTGGTGCTTAAATTTTTTCTTGATTTTAACAGCATATCGATAGGCAACACCGAGTGATGAGATGTCCAAAAAATCCATTTCAGTTTGGATGTATCTGTGTAGAGCCCCATGGTATTTCAGAACCAAATGTCATTTGGATTATTTGATACCCATCTCGGTGCACAAGGTATGGAAGGTATTGGTGAACTCTGGAACTGGTTGGCCCCTCTCTTGCTGTAGTGTGGTCCATCTCATGTATTGGTCTTCATAGTTGCCAATAGGGTAATATTTTTCCTTTACCACATCCACAAAAAAATCCCAAGTGGGATTGGCCCCATATATTTCAGACTCCTCTGTGGAACTCTTCTCCCAATAAGTTTCCCAACAATGTTTGACATGGGGGAGAGATTTAAGGAGTGCGAAGGTGATCTTTTCTTTGTCAAAAAATTTGTGAACAAAGAAATAACCTTCTAGAATATTTAACCATTTGTCTAGGGCGTCTACATCTATCTGTCCTTAAAATATAGGAATATCAAAATTAACTTGTACCTTGAAAGGTGAGGTGCCTCCAAAGTGGATGCTTGATGAATATGTGCCTATTGCTATCGATAGGATTTGAAGGATTTGGGAAAAATTCTCCATCATTTCATCCCTCTGTCGCGTGAGAACTTGCTCAAGCAACAGACTAATAGGATCATATGCTCCATTATTTTTCTTTTATTCTACCATTGAGGGTTTATTGGGTGGCGAGAGTGATTGTCCTTAAGAGAGACAAGCTCTAGACCCAACTTTCTATACTCAGACCTCGTCGAGGACATGCACTAAAAAAAATGACCAAGAACAACCTTCTCTAATACTATTGATCCAGATTATTTTCGACACAAAATGAGATCGGAGATATAATATAAAATACACAGAGATATCGCAGATATTCAATAATATAACAGAAATATATCAGAGATTCAACCATAAACATAGATATACAGTAATACACAATTTCTATTAATGAAATAAATGTACAGAGACTGTAAAATATAGAGTGAAAGACTCGATAGAATGGTGGTAGCTTATCTTTGAGAAGAGATGTGATGGCTACTCGCATTCGCAAGAAGAATATTACAATGAGGCTCTGGAGGCATTTTTACAATAAAAAATAATTCCAAAATTTCTATACATCCAAAAACCTAACCCTAGGAGATGAAGTGCCAAAAGTCATGTGGGCCCCGTTTGGGTAAGTTAGTACATCAACTTCTCGGGGTCGTAACTTTTGCATATGATCTCCATTTTAGGCATATGATAGCTCGTTGGAAATTTATCTTCGAGGAGATTCATTTTGGGGGCTCAATATTCCTTCATCTATCTTTTAGAACCTTGGTCTCTAAAAACCTTCATTTGGGCCCTCAAAATGGCCCCAAAAGTAAAAAAACTACTAAAAATAGTAAATTGTCAAATTTGCCAGAAAACTGTTTTGAGCCAGTCGAAAAAGGTGGGTGGCCACCGATATCCACCTAGATCAGTATGTATGTGACTGATACCACTGTCACCCATGCATTCCTTAGTAGATGAAATTTTTGAACTTCCCTTCAGTCTTTCATTATGTTTTGCCTGCTCTGTCTTCTTCACCCACTTCTCTAGATGTACCTGCTTCTCATAACTTGAGCTCTGAGCATCCATATTTTCAAATATGTCTCCCTTCATTAATTCATTCCTTCTTCTATCCATGCTATGTGAAGTCCTCTTTATGGACTTTCTTCTTGTGTTCCATCACTCCTGGGATTTGTGGCCAAATCCACTACAACTGTAGCATCTCATGGTGTTACAGTGAACAACAATGTGTCCTACTTGATCACATCTCCAAAACCTTATGGTGTTAATAAATCTTCCATTATATCTTCTTTCATAATATCTACATTCAAAAGATTTGTGACCATATTCATTACGTGAATAAAAATGCCCATGAAAAATACTTTCATACCTTTGCTTTGGTGTCCCAAAGATAGATTCTTGATGTCTTCCTTGCTTTTTTGTTTTGAAATATTCCTTTCCTTGTGTATATGGTGTCTTTGCAACATCGTATTCCTTCTTTGATGGAATTACCTCATGCTTCTTTGAGGTGCTTGCTTCAGCATGTGTAGCTTCTTCTTTGTATCCAAGACCTAATTTTTCATATGGTGATCTTTGACTTTCCAAGATCTCATCCAAGATTTTTGAGCTATTCAAGAATTTATTTGACTTATCCACTTTCTTTCTAAGATAAACAATTTCATCTTCTAACTTATCACATGACTCTTACTTTTCATTAATTTGATTCTTCAAAAGTTCTTCTACCCTTTTGGCTTCTTCAATTTGGGTCTTGAGATGAATAATATTTTCAAAACTTTTGCCAATCTCATCATCTACCTTCATCTCTTCTTTTTCATTCTTTAGTATTGTGATCTCTTCTTCATTTTCTTCCAATTTAGTCTTATTTCTCTCTTCTTGTTCTTTGAGCATTGCCTTTAACTTCAAGATGTGACTTTGAATCCTCCTAAGAAACTTCTTAGTGTTATCCGAAAGATAGTTATAGTGTGTATAAAAATGATCACTTCTGTATCTATATAAACCCACTTCAACTTCCTTTTGAAGTTCTAATAGATCTTCTTCTATTCTTTCCATGGTATAAATACCATCAAACTTTACAAAAACTATTTCTATATCATCTTATTCACTTGAGAAAAATTTATCATCACATTTTGAATCATTGCAATCAAGAGCCTTCGGAGATTCTATATCTTCATTTGAAATACTTTTGGGATCTTCCTTTGTGATATATTCACTTGAAATGTTTTCAATATCACATTTATAAATAATACTATCAAGGGTTTTTGGAGATTCTTTACCTTTGATAATCTTTATGGAGTGGTCTTCAATATCTTAGTTCTCCTTCTTTCTTTGATATGTCTCCTCTAGATTTAGCCATAGATCCTTGGCAGAAGTGCATTACTCCATGATTTCTTTGATAGGGATTGAGAGTCCACTAAGAATGGTCTTGAGAGCCAATGCAGCATTCTTGTTTCCTTCCCTTTGAGCTGCAAACTTTGACTTGTTCTTCAATGGAACTGATCCACCAATGGATACCTTCTAAATGGCTACTCCCATTGTCTTCAAATACACTCTCATATCTATTCTCGAAGTAGAATAGTTTTCCTCATAAAGGATTGGTATTTCATCATCCATTTGTGTGTCTATGGATCTCCTTCAATCTTGTTAAGGCTTGTAGTGAACGCCCGCTCTGATACCAATTGTTGGACACACTAACTACACTGAGAAGGGGGGGTGAACAATGTGGGGCTCTTTTTCCCAAAACTCCTTAGTTAACAATCACCATTAACTCATTACTCATTGTTGTCATTTATAAATAGTTAAATGTCAACACATATTAGCAATATATATCAGCAATATATCATCAACAAGTCATCACCACAAGGAACACAAAGAACACAAGATGTATGTACAAATTTCTTTTTATTACGGACTACAATCCTTGGGGTTTTTCAAAAACAATTGAATAGAGTACAACTCTACAAGAGAACCAACTCTATAATGCAAGACTCATATTACACCTTCAAAACCAATTGATATGAGGCAACAATCCTCAATAGATATCAATCTATAACATAAACAAGTGCATCAACCATGCACCAACCTGTGCCAAACAACCTGTAATCAACCTGCACCATAAACAAGTACATCCACCCATGTAACAAGTATATACCAATACTGTTTCAAATACTCATAAAAAATGACTCATCAATATGTACCAACATCATAAACTATACACCTCATGTATGTGCCAACTTATCAATTGCTTGTCTCAACCACGACTAGTTTTGGATTAGTCAACAACCCTAACTTGAAATACTCATAACTTTGTACTTGTAATGAATAAAGATCTAAAAATGATACACAATTTTATTTAGTGTGTTTTATACAATTACTCCAGATTTCATTTCTTGGAACCTCTCATAAAAGGAGTTATAGCAATAATGGCATACCTTGTTGAATTTTGGCTTATTCTAGAGAGCGACCTTGTAGAGCATACCCCACATGGAATATTTGTTCAATCAATATGAAACTGTTAAAAATAATACTAAATACTATAATATAACTAAAACAATTGGTCACACTAAATTTGGATCTATTACGAAGAAGTTATGACGTTGTTACCCGAAACACCTATTTTAGACTAGTTTCAGGACTAGCCGCAAACCCTATTTTCCACAGATTTTATCTCCAACAATACAATGACCCACAAGATAAATTTATTACCACAGATACTTGGATATGTTTCCTCATTGTCATATCAATATCACAGTCTGAATCATTATATAAAAAAAATTATTGCGAAAATGGTGAGATGACCTGTAAATAACATACCTTAGAAAGCATCATGAAAAGAATTTATCCTCCCTTGAATTATGGCCCTCTTTTCTTCACCTTCCCTATGAAATGCAGCTTAGATATCCTTTGGTTACCTCAGTCACCTATATATCTTCAATATTCTCAAGTTTTCCACACCAAAAATGCTCAAGAATCTCTCACAAGAAGCTCTCCATCAATACTCCAAAATATATTCTCACAAGAAGCTCTCAATTGATCCACAAAAAGGATGATCTACAAGAGACCATTGCTATATTATTTATACTTTCATCCTCTAG
>ML810784.1:569486-600128 GCA_009831015.1 Picea engelmannii | reverse complement strand
ATCCATCTTCATCATATCAACGACAACTCATTGATCCTTCTTCATCTATGCATTCTCATCAAGGACAATACATATTACATTACATCAATCATCAATCAATCAATCCTTTGGCATCAATCAATGACATCAATCTATCAAACCATTGGCATCAATGACAACATGATCCAACATAAACAAGAAAGAATGGTGAGAAGAAAGTGTCTTTATGGTCCAAATCAAACCAGTAGCAAAGTCCAAGAACAAGAACTAATGATTATTATGAAGTGAGGGTGGAAGGGAGGAGCACGGAAGGATTCATATCCTTTACTAAGTAAAGTTAAGGGAGTTGGTGCTTCCTAGGGTTGGTTCTTCATGGGGTTGGTGCCCTAAAGTTAAGGGAGTTGGTGCTTCCTAGGGTTGGTTCCTTAAAGAAACAAGGGAGTTGGTGTTTCCTAGGATTGGTGCCCTAAAGAAACAAGGGAGTTGGTGCTTCCTATGTTTGGTGCCCTGAAGAAGGGGATTTGTGTCTCCTAGAGTTGGTTCTCTAAAAAGGATTGGTGTCCTTCACTATTCTTCATAAAATCCTTGTAATTCCTATTAATTATATTTATATAATTGATTTTTGAAACAAGTTTATTATTGATATATTGTGGTAATTAACAAAATATAAAAGTAACTAGTAATTATTGAAAAAGGGTAATACCAATTAACACCCCCCCCCTCTCAGTATTCAAACACACTATATTTCTTTGACCTTGACCAATTAATTTAAAGATCCTAGGTTGACACTAACAATAGTTGAAACCACTTGAACTTATGGGAATCGAACCTGGCCAGATCAATTGTTCCACAAACTTATAAATTTATAGAATTAGTCAATTATTGTGTTGTCAATTACCAAGAGGATAGGAAACAAATAACTTTTGTACATGATTCAAAGATAGTATGTGAAATAAGTAAATAATCCATTGCCCAAATGATCCAAATTTTATACCATACCATATATGAAACCCAAAATGATGATGAGATTCACTCTAAGTACCAAGCATTATCATAGTCTGAAAGAGAGAATATGTTGAGAAATATATTAGCCTCAGATGCCCCATTACCAACTAGTCCACCTCCTTTCAAATCGACCATATTCCCTGAACTAACCAGGTAGGATATTTCCATGATTATTTAGGTTTTAGGCTATGAACATGATAGAGTATTGGATGAGATAATTTTAGAGATTCTTTATGTTTTATATCAACTGGATTCAATCACCCTCACAAAATTCGATTTTTGTTAGTTCCTATAGGAAGTCATAAACTTCCAATTGTCAAATTTCCACATCACTAAGTATTTTAGGTACCAGGCCTACTTGGTGTACCTCATATTATTCAATAATTCTTCCTTTTTTGAGAGATTTGGGATCAAAACAATAGACGATTTGGGTAAAACCAAGATAGTAATTGAGTGGACTGAGGAGGTAAGGAAATGAGAGAAGAATAAAGGTTTTAGCCTTTATGTAAACAAGTTCATGAGTGCATGGTACATTCTTCTCCATGGAACTCAACCTCCTAGGATTTTTTGTGAGTTTAAAAAGATACTATAGTGTTGGAAAAACATTTTGGATGAGAATAACTAAGTTTCGAGAGTTGCACCATAGTGGATGAAAGAGTAAAAGGTAGGACCATAGCATGCGACAAGGGTGCATTTTACGGTGCAGAAGTAGGAAAAACAGCAGTTCGGTGAAAAAGAAGGAAAAGTATTAGTTTAGTGCAAAAGAAGGAAAAGCAGTTTCGGCACAAAAGTAGGAAAAGCACCAGATCAACACAAAAGTAGGAAAAACAGTTATGAACCATTAGGGTTTTGGGGGATAATTGTTTATTAACCATTAGGGTTTTGAGACCTACTTATTTGTATAAATATGTAAAGGGTCAAGGAAGATTAGGCTACTGAGAATAATAGATTAGGTTTCTTATGAGTTATGAAGAGAGTTTATGCTTGGGATTTTGGGGAAGATATTTCGAGGATATGATCATATATGAGAGGTTTCAGAGATAGGATCACATTGCAGAGAAGCTACACATGTTTGTGGATTACAATGTGTTGTATCTTTTGTAAGCATAGCTCACAAGCCTGAGGTGATTATTTCATGAACACTAATATAAGAATCCATCCATTGTGGACGTAGCCCAAGGATTGGGTTAACAACATTAAAATATTGTGTCTAAAGTGTTTGTTGATGTGATTATACATGGATTTTATGCTCATGCATGATTAGTATAGATTTGTTTAACATATGGTTGATGTGCAATAATAATGAATGATTCAGTGGGTTGGTTATGTCACGATCTATGTTATATTGTTTCTACACACTAGGGTTTAGGGTCATGAATGAATCTTAGAGGGGTTAATGTCGCACAATTGTTATGGTAAAAGTAATGAATAGTTAGTTAATGGAAGCCAGGCCTAGGGTTTGTTGACTGATAAAAGGATGTTAAATAAGGATAATGCCCGTAGGGTGAATAAGTATTAATGGTTATGTTGATAGCCTCACATCATGTCATCCCTGCATAAACTTGGTTCCTATAGCCCTAGGAGATTCCTCATCTGAGACTTAACTTGCATGCAGGTGAAGCCAAAAGGGTCGGTATCTAAAGGTTTTTTTTTGGTTGAATAACTTGAACCTAATGTCTTATAACTACGTGCCAACAAATGGTTCCATTGTTGGGACTTGGAATCTGTAATTGATGGAATGTTTTGGAGGCTGACTAGGGAAGAGATCGTCAAATGGATGGAAAGGAAGGAGCGATAATTTTCCTAAGTGAATAGAAACCCTCAAATCGGAGACAAACACTGGTTGCAAAGGTATGTGTTCACAGATCTACATGGGATATTCTTTGGTGAATTTCTCAATATTTTAGTTCAATGGTTAGAAAGGTTAGTGGAGAATAGTGGAAGATACCAAATTGTAGCTCCAAGAAATTGGACCCCTGAATTGGTAAGACAATTGAATTCTGTAAGAAATATCACTTCTCATGCAGTTGATTTCTGGTTGAACGGAAAATTGGAGGTTATATTACAAAATTTATAGTAGATTATACCCAATCATATAGTATCAAAAAAATGGATTTCTTCAAGGCTCCACGTGGAAGGTTTCTAAAGGAATTGGGTACCTAGACAAAGATGTTGTTGTGCGAAAAATGTGTGATGACAATGGAATATGTTTGTTAGGGGGATTCACGCACATAAGGGAACTGGGGGATGACCATGGTATGGTTTGAAAGTACGAATGAATGAAGAAAGAACTGAATAAGGAAGGGAGGGACTGAGGATGCAGAGAAACAAAGAAAGTGTGCCAGAATAAGAAGATAAATTTGGAGTACTATGCAGTGGAAGAAGATACAAGAGGCTGAAAACTGGGGCTGAGAAAGGAGAGCAGCACAATGAGTATGAGAGGAGAGAACCCCATGCATTAGTGCAGATTGTAGAAATATTGGGCACAAAATAAGAGGGAGAGGATCCTCAGTTCATTCCTATAATAGAAGAGTTGTTAAGTACTATTGAGGTTGTATCCTGCGTTGAACCCACTACCCTTTGTGCATCACCCGGATCTAAGATAACATTTGAATATTTGTCAAAATCACTTATAGTTACTGGAGGGAGTCAGAATAGTAGTATCCAGAGTAGTGGAAGCAGTGTGTCGAGTTAGAATGATCCAACAACCCTAGGGGTAGGTACTATGTAAAATACCATGGCAGGATTATACAATACATTGAGAATACTTAAGTTATAGGGAGTTGAGTTGGAGGAAACAGAAATACATCTATTTGTATGTGAGACAATTTGGGCTGCGAAGAATGTCTAGGATGAGGCCATAAAGATTACACAGTTGGAAATAATGTTTATAGGTCATGCATTAGTATGGTACATGAAACTGCAGAGTATTACACCAAAAGGTCAAGTCGGGACATTGGAAAAAAATTCAACAATCATTATTGAAATAGTTCAATAAGCTGAAATCTAAGTCGCAATACATTACAAAGTTCAAGGAAATAAAACAAGTGCAGACTAAGTCAGTTTGGGACTATGATAAAATATTTAAGGATTTGATGTGTAGATTGACATTCCAAATTCCAGATCAACAACACATAGAATGGTTTATTGTCAAACTATTGCCATACATTCGCTACTCATTGATATAACAAAAGGTTGTGTCGCATCCTGAAGATTTGGAGATTGCGATGAATATGGAACCATCTCCTGTAGGAGATGGTCAGGGGGTGGCTCAAGTAAAAAAAAAAATTAGCTTCCTTGAAAATCCAATTAGCAGAGCTTACGAAAGGAAAGGAGAAGAGGGAACAAGTCTAGTGTATCACATATAGGATTGAAGGCCACCATAAGGACAAATTCCTATCCTTTTCTTAGTATTTGGCAATTGGAGCACCAAAATCATTACCAGGAGGAGGGTAATGTAAAATATGAAAGACATGGGGACATCATATGCCTAATTTTCCATTGCTATAGAAATACCAGAGTACACCCTGGAATTTATTTTTTAACTTTTGCAAGTCAGTAGGGCACAAATATAAGGATTGTCACACATTCAACATGATGAGATAGTGCACTTCATATATGTATAGAATTCAGGAGGAAAATACCATGACAGAAGGAGGTGTTCAATAGTATAACAATTTGTGATGCTTTATTCCAGGAGGTCGGGGAATATTTTGTAGAGGTTGAGGTAGAGGGGGTTTTGGCATAGGAGGTAGAGAACCAATAATCTACTACAATTGTAATCAATCGGACCACTTAGCTCATAAATTCCTTGATCATTGTACAACTTGTATTGTAGATAATTGGATCATGTAACATAATGTTTTCCACAATTACTTGCAAAGTGGCAGGAAATACGGAGTTGGAACTAGAACCCAAATCAGAATGTACAAAATATATCAGTAGAGAAGTGTGACAAAGGACCCAGAATAGCAGTTGCCATGCACGAAGGAGCTAGGATAGGGGCTTATGTGATGAATAAATGGATGAAAATTGAGCAATGGGTGAGGAAATCAGCAGGACCTATACTGAAATTTGACCCACAATAAGAAAAAGAGATGTGTTAGCAAACAAGGAAGGAGATACTAGTATCATATTGGATAGCATCGACATCATCTACACCTCCTATGGTTGACATGCCTTAGGTCTATGATAGTACTATTCCAGAAAGGTCACTTCAAAAGTTAAGTACTTTGAAATAATTTATGAAAAGTTTTTTAGAATTGATGAAAGATGAAACTACGTTGAATGCATTGCGCGAAATGATTGATCATTGCATGAAAGAAATGGAAGTTCCTACCACATAGATGGTAGTGAATCTAGTACTACACAAAAAGAGGACAAGCAGAGAGTTCAGAATAAGTGTGCATATTGGGGAATATGACATGAACAATGTTATTTTAGACTTGGGTTCTAATGTAAATGTTTTACCAAATCAAACATGAGAAATATTGGGGAAGTCGAAGTTAATTCGGTATCTCGTCCAGTTAATGTTGGTGAACCAACACAATATAGTACCAATTCATTGATTGTTATGGGTACTTTTGAATATATATGGGGTGTGCAGCAAAAAATATTTTGAAGTCATCGAAATCATGGATGATAGTCGGCCATATCCAGTACTAAGGGGGCTTGGATGGGCCTCTGAAAATCAAGTGATTATTAATCTGAAGAAAACATAAATGATCTTTGAAGTAGGGGACTTGAAGGTTACCACACCGTTGGATCCTACAAAAGGAAAGAGGTATATAGAACCAACGAAAGGGAATGAAATTAATAACCTATATAATATGACTACATGAATGGATGACTATGTTAATCTGACTGCATATGGTTCCCTAAGTTGGAGAAGAATTAGCTCATGTGTGTCAGATTCAAAGGTAGGTTTGGAACACTAGAAGCAAAGGATGCATGAAGTATCAACCGGATGATGTTCCCGCATTACTTGATCGTTGTGCTGGATTGGAATGGAGTTATGTGACCTAAAAAAGTATGATGGTTTGACTAACATAGGCTCTTTTGTAAAGGCTTTTGAGTTTAATATACTCGAACAAAAAATATTGTTGGAATTATATTTTTTCATAAAGGCCACTCCATCCAGATGGTGGGATTCACATAAAGAAGGAATAGAATATTGGCAGCAGCGTAAAATATTAATGCAATCTAGATTTGGTACCGAGGTTCAGTATATTGCGCAGAAATATGTAGGAGTGTTGGCATAGGGGCAGACCCAAGGTTCAATGCTTCAACATCGCACAAAAAAAAACCTGACTACCATCCCTTTTGGCAACACCTGTGAAGCAGATGAAGTCTCACTCAAGGTAGAGGTAAGGGGGGTTGCAGGAATCAAGTGTCTATAGCCTAGATGGGACACAGATATATGATCAAGATACTTAACAGAGAACTTAGAAATTAAAATTCATTAGTCTTTAACCCTTATTCACATCGTAGGTTAAAACCCTAATTACAAATCAACGCAGTAACAACCAAATCCAACACATATAACCATTCAACACATAGCATCAAAGTAGATCTAACATTCATTTACATCATAAAGTACTAAGCATCAATTGGATATCATACATCTAGATTAAGAAAATAAGTACATAAAAAACATGAAAACCATAACACAAAGCACATTGACATAGGATATATGTGGTTCACCCCGGTGTGGGGCTATGTCCACCAAATCTTCTTATTTCTTTATTAGTTCCTTCAATCTCCTTATAGGCACAAAGACACAAAACCGACTCCACATAGGACAGGAGATATGCATGCACCTCACCAGATCCTCCTTCCCCAAGTTAGGTCCAAGAATAGAGCCTCTACATAGTTTTTGCACAAAGCACTTACAAAACACTTGCACTTAGCTCTGCAAACCTTAACACATCTTATTGCACATAGCTAACATGAGTAATAAGTCATTGACCTACTAGATCTACTTCTTACATTGCCTAGATACTTATTTATACATTACAAAAAGGGCCTAAACATGGGTAAGACCCATGGGCCAACATCCCATACCAATTACATAAACCCTAAAACCCAAAAATCCCACAAAAAGGGTGAGATCCCATGATATTATCTTCACCTGGGCACTCCGTCTTCGACCAACCTGTTGAAGTCCCAAAAATTGACAACACGACCAAGGTTCTCCCAAAAATTGGTCGAGGGCCAACATGACCCCAACACTCACCTGTGACTCATCCTGAGTCACCTTGATCTGTGAAACACTACTTCAAAGGCCTCGATCTTAGCTCGATCTACCTCGACTTGCTACTTTGCCAAAGCCTACTTCTTGGTGAACTTCTAAATGACTTTCTTAGTGGCAGACCCTTCCAGGCGTTGTTCCACGATTGTGACCACCTGTTCCAGCTATGATCCCTGTCCCTCAATCTCTTCAAAGAGAGTGCAGGCTTCATCCTACACCAGTTTGAGTCATTGTGTCACCTCCATTACTCTTCTCTTGATGGAAGTGACCTGTTTCTGAACTTCATGTTGCTCCTGTGCCCTCTTCATCTTATCCACTACTGTAAGCAGATTCAACTATGATTACACTGTAGATGCCTGTTGCTTCATCTCTTGGAGTTGTGCCTCCAATATCCTCAGCTCTGTGTCTTCTACAATACGCTTGTAGGTTTGCACACTTCAGTCACTGAGTTGATTTCATTCTATAGCTAACACCTTGATTCATTCTACTGTGCTCCTGTCAGTTTCTTCCCTTTGATCTCGCACTTCCTGCAGAGTGCTCGGCACTACTTGCAGTTCTAACTCAGCTACTCTTGCTTGAAGTTGTTGAATGGAATCAACGAGCTTCCCCACTTGACGCCCATTTGTCTCTTCTTCCATCTGAGCCAAGCCTAACACAGAGCGAAGTGCTCTAGCCACTACCTGCTTGACCACAGTATGATCCACGAGCAACCAGTATTTTTCTCTCTGGATCTACTCTTTGTCCTCTTCAAACTGAAGTTTCTTTAGGGATTCCTCCTTTGCTTCCTTTGAGGCCTCTCTGGCCTGCTCCATTTCTTCCTATACTCGTTGAAGGAAAGCCTTTGTAGCATCTGTTATCCTTCACAGTTGGGTGGGATCATCCCCCAATTCTGCACCTTCTGATGAAAACATCATAGTAGACACTGTGCGGCTCGAATAGAGAGCTTGTTGTACCCCTTTCATCTCTTCCTCCATTCTTTCATACATTGTCTCATGATTTTCTTCTTTTCGCTGCAAAATATCCTCTGAAGCATCTGCTACAGTTGCGATGATGAATTCAATATCATCGACTGTGAGCATAGTCTACTACTACAACTTCTTAGGTCATGAATTCTTCTGTGCTGAGGGTTTCTTTGGAGAAACCTTCATTTTCTTTGACGTCTCGACCTCTATAAGGGGAACCTTCAGTGGTGTCACTTCACCCTTTTCTGCTTGTCTTCTTCCCCTTCCTTCTCTTGGCTTACTTCATCGCCTCCTCCTCCTCTGGGTGAGTCGGATGCAGTTTCCTCTGATGTGTTGTTTATCTCCTACACTTATTCCTTTTTCTTCTTCTTCTTAGTGTTTCTCGATCCATCCCACTCCATCTGGGTGAACAAAGGGCTTCCAATGATGTCGGGATCGGAGAGCTCTGTCTACTCGACTGGTACAATGAATTCAGTCGACCATTCCTTGGCTATCTCCTCCATTTCTTCATTAGTCAATTTATAATACGACTTCATCTCCTCCTTGCTTTCATCCCTACGCACAGTGATGTAAATGAAGTGGTGGTCCGCGTAGAAATTCGCGAGTGATTTATAATCATGCAAGGTGTTTGGGGTCATTCAGAGGAATGACTCAATGACACATGTGAGTTGTAAGTAATAAGTGTGAAACACCACATTTTACTACTACTTCTTTGCCATATCGCTTGAATACCATAAGGTGGTGAACCTCACGGTCAGTGGTTCTGATGGTTCAACTTCTAGGAATGTTTCTTCCTATGAAATCTCCCATGCAACAAACACAATGAGAATTAGTAACCAGCTGAAGTGTAATTCATAGCCTTGACTCTGCGCTTCACGGTAGTCCTTATCCAACTTGTTGACGAGGTATCTTTCCCAGTTCATATGCATGCCTTCAACGTACTTCCCTGTGAGATCGACAATGAACCTCGTGACTTGCATTGGTCTGTTCTTCCTAAAGAGCTTACATGCTATCAGCTAACAAGCTAGACGCACTGCACCATATTGGATGGAGGCTACCTTGTAGCCTCACCTCCCCTTCTCCACATCATCGTAGGTTTCCTTTATACACTGCGCTAGGGTGTGATCTGCAGCCTTCTCTAGATAGAATTTCTGAGGGTCTAGTCCCTGCATGCTCAATCCATTGATCATGTGGATCAGCGCTGGATCCACAGTCACACACCTATCTAACCATAGATAGCCTCCATGGTAGTATGACAAGAGGATTTTAATGCACGTGTTAACCTCCTGATGTCTGTCGAAGTGGGGTATCTTCATCACATTAAGGATAGTGGACCTAGTGATCTCCTTAATCCATGGCTGGGGAATTAACTTCAGCTTCTTCCCATTCATATTTTTCAAGTTCCTATTTGGTGTGAGAAGTACATAATTCTTCCTAACTCCCAGGTTAAATTCATTGATCTTAAGATCATGGATCAGTCCTAGCTGAGGTCTGACTGCGCGTATCCCTTTTGGGAGGTATGCAGTGATGAGTGTGTATTGAAAATCGCTTGGGATGTTTTCATGACTAACTGCACCAGCTAGAGGTTGGGTGTAGTCAGGAAAGACCGACTGGATGAGCTTCACATTCACCAGGTCATTGCGGTGCTTGATTATTTTCTCTGTTGTAGTTCGGAATGGCCCAGATCGACGTCCATTCAAGGGGGATGCTTGCAATCCTCTCGTCGATGAGGCATGTACTCCTACATACATGACCTTCTCAACCATAATTTATATCAAAATATCTTCTATGGATTTATCTATTGCACTAAGGTCACCCGACATGCACGCTTGTAAACAAATGACTCGGATAGGCGACTGATCACTCAAGGTAAGAAAAAAAGGTGGCGAGGTCTCAAAAGCACAACACGATAGAAATCAGTTCTTTGTTAGCTCGAATATCTCAAGTTGCAAAAGTGTCCTCGGTGAGGCATTCGACGGATTAAATAAACAATGTCATAAGAGACTCCTCCAACGGGAAGGAATGCCTCAATCAATACGATTCCATCCATTTTGGTGTGGTCCCAACAGTCTAATGGTGATCTTTCCATCAATAACTATGTTTCTAGCTGTTATGGAGCTTCGTTATAATGGTCGAGATGCCTCCAACGGTCATATATCTTTGCTGAGTTGAAGTTCCCTTCGACGTTGTTATGCTATTCCGACAAGGTTCAAGTTCTGCAAGCTTGCCTTCTGTGAAGTCTTTTCTGGAACCTCCTACAATTTTTCTAACTTTGCTTTCTTCTTATTGAGCTTTCTGGCTTTCTTTCCTATGACCTGAGTCTCTGGGTTCCTCTTTCCATTCTTGTTCTTATCTTCTCATAGCATAGTAACTTCGTACTGCTGAGGTTCTTTCATAGGGTTCGAGGGTAATACTTCTTCTCTTGTTGTTTATGGGGTAGGTGCTCTTCTCTCCTGCATGGATAGGTTTTTTAAGCCTTCTTGTGTTCTTTCAACTTCGATAACTAACTCTCTTTCCTTTTGTTTTTTCAACTTGTCCTCTTGTTCCTATATTAGTCTCACTATTTTTCTGGTTATGAAGTCTGTTAATTCTTGTTTTTTCCATTGTGTGGCTTCCTCTTCTTCTTTCCTTCAGATCCGATCTTTCTCAATCTAGGGATTTCTTAACATAAGTGAAAAAGGAGTGATATTCTCAACAAAATTAATGACCTCAAATTCTTCTTCAGTCGATGCTCCATGGGCTATCATAGGTACATGAGTAAGTCTTCCACATAGGGTTATCATCTTTCCTTTAAATAATCCTATCCTTCCCAATGAAGGAGCCATAGCAGGATTTCCCAAAATTTCCCAAGTACTTTTTGTCATAATATTCACCTATGTTTACTCATCCAATACATAGTCTCTGTCGAATTCTCCTATTCTTGTTTCTATGCACTTTTTTTTTTTTTAAGATCTCTAGTAAACTGATATCTCTGTTATCTTTCAATGTTTCTTTCATCTACAATAATATCGTTTCTGATTCTTTCTTATTCTCTAACATATCCTTAGTTTCTTGACCTTCGTCATAGTTTTCTTGTCTTATGTTCGTATTTTCAAATTTAACAACCATTCTAGGGAAATCCAAAACATCATGACCAATATATTTACAACAAAGACAAATAAGGCCTACACTAGGGAATTCCCGAGCAATATGTCCTAGTCCTTTGTAGTTATAACATAGTGTCAATCCTCTCTTTCTCTTAAATGATCCCCAAACTTTCTTGTACTGCGCACTAGGATCACAGTGATGGACCTGAAATCTGAAAAAACTCCTTCTAGGTTCCTGCATCCACTTATTAATCCAAAAATTATTTATGTGCATAGGAATAACATATATTTCACTAACTCTATCAAATTTACTCAGATCAACTCTTTCTTCTAGCCATGCCCTAATTTTCAGACTAGGACAAGATCTATCAAACATACCTAGATTCATACTTTCGAAGCAAAAATTCCACTTATATTACCTTTACCAGAGCACAAAGCTTTAAGATATTACCTCTCTTCTTCAGATATGGTTCCCTTCTTAGCACAGAGCTTCACAAGTCAAGTAGAATATTGTGCACTATAGCAATAGATCTAAGCTCTGGGAACAAAACCCAAGGTTCAACGCTTCAAAAATGCACCAACAAAACCCTAACTACCGACCCTTTCAGCAACACCTGCGAAGTAGATGAAGTCTCACCCGAGGTAGAGGCAGGGCGGATTGTAGGACTCAAGTGTCTACAACCTAGCTGGGATACAGATTTTTGATCATGATACTTAACAGAGAACTTAGAAATTAACATTCATTACTCTTTAACCCTTATTCACATCATAGTTTAAAACCTTAATTATAGATCAGTGCAGTAACAAACAAATCCAGTACATCTAACCATTCAACACATAGCATCAAAGTAGATCTAACATTCATTTACATCATAAATTACTAAGCATCAACTGGATCTATCATACATCTAGATTAAGAAAATAAGTACATAAAAAACATGAACACCATAGAACAAGGAACATAGACACCAAATATATGTGGTTCACCCTAGTGTGGGGCTATGTCCACCAACTCTTCTTATTTCTTTATTAGTTCCTTCAATATCCTTGCAGGCACCAAGCCACAAAACCAACTCCACATAGGACAGGAGATCTGCACACACCTCGCCAAATCCTCCTTCCCCGAGTTAGGTCCAAGCACAAAGCCTCTATACAATCTATGCACAAATCACTTACAAAACACTTTCACTTAACTCTGCAAGCCTTAACACATCTTCTTGCACATAGCTAACATTAGCACTAATCCATCAACCTACAAGATCTACTTCTTACATCGCCAAGATACTTATTTATAAATTACAAAAAGGGCCTAAACATGGGTAAGACCGATTGGCGTACATCTCATACCCATTACATAAACCCTAAAACCCAAAAATCCTGCAAAAAGGGCGAGATCCCACGATCTTCGCTTCACCTGGGCACTCCATCTTCGACCAGCCTGTCAAAGTCCCAAAACTGGTCAACACGACCAAGGTTCTCTCAAAAATTGGTTGAGGGCCAACAAGGAGTAAGTGAGCCGAAAAATCATATTGTGCAGTGAATAAAGATATGGAGTTTGATATCGTAGAAGGAATATACACATAGGTTCATACATACATTGGATACGATCCCTAAGAATTGGTACCTGGAGCTAGAAATGATCAGAGAAACAATGCACTGGGACAAATAACGAACTGGGATGAGCTAAGTCAAAGGTTTAAGATAAAATTTACTTTTCAAAATTAATCGTCATTAGTAGATGCATCTTTCTAGGCCATTCGAAACAAGATTTTTTCATTAGAAGGGTTGATGGATGTAGTACCTTTATGTAGTATGCATAAAGATTTTGTGATAGTTCATGAAATATTGGAATGTTATAATGTTGCTAACGAAGATTGGGATAAGGAAGATCCAATAAATATACAAATACCTGAAACTGAGGGGGAACGCGTAGTATAAGGTCCAGAGCTTGGATCTGTTGTGTATGCATAGCTATTAAGGATGTGTAAGGTGAATATTGGGACAAAAGAGAATCCAAAGTTTGTGTAGATTGGTGACGATTAGAATTATGAAATCATGGAAAATATTGCAGACTTACTACGCGAGTATCAAGATCTATTCCCAACCATATTTTCATAAATGAAAGGGATAGTTGGTGAGTTAGGATAAATGAAGATCCCTTTGAAACCATATGCTAAGCCAGTAAGACAGAGACCCTACAGACTGAAACTGAAGTATAAAGAGAAGGAAAAGGAAGAGATAGAAGGAACATTAGAAGCAGGAATCATTGAACCAATAGTAGAACTAGAATGGATAAGTCCAATGGTACTACAATATAACAAAATAGGGGGAATCAGAATTTTTGTAGACCTAAGAAATCTAAATGATGCATGTATGCATTATCCCTTTCTGATATGTTTTATAGATGAAGTGCTAGAGAATGTCGGGGGAAGGAGGCCTACTCTTTCACGAATGGATTCTCAAGATATAACCAGATAACGATTTCACAAGAAGACAAAAATAAGACTACCTTTGCGACAAATTTGGGAAGCTACCAATACACAGTGATGCCTTTGGGGATGAAGAATGCACCTGCAATTTTCTCAAGAGTAGTTTTCACAGCCTTTAAGGAATTTATTCATAAGTTCTTTAAATTTTATTTAGATTATTGGATTGTGTTTATTATATTAAAATATCATATAGAAGTACTAATATTAATGTTGGATAGGTGTAGACAATGTCATATTTCATTGAATTTGAAAAAATGTACTTTTAGTGTGCCTTTTGGAATTTTGTTGGGCCATGTAGTTTGTAAGAAAGGCTTACTAGTGGATCCTTCCAAGATTGTAGTGTTTATGGCCTTACCACCACCTACATCAGTACAACATTAAGAGAAACACTAGGGAATACATGATACTATAGGAAGTTCATTAAAGGATATGCACAAATTATCGCACCCATGGAGAAGTTGTTGAAGAAAGAACCTAAATTCTAGTGGAATGAGGACTTACAAAAATATTTGGACACATTGAAGCAGAAGTTAGTGACTGCACCAATTTTGATATTCCCATATTGGAAGAAGGATTTTCATGTTCATGTGGATGATTCATCCATAGCTTTAGGTGTAGTATTATCTCAACCAAGAGGAGAATTATACCACCCAATTTCATTTGCAGGCAGGAAGTTGTCAATAGCAGAAAAGAACTACACTACACCAGAATAAGAGGGGTTGGAAATGGTGTATGCACTGCATTAGTTTAGACATTATTTTTTGGGTTCTCATTTCAAAATGTATACATACCATTATGCACTAATATACTTAGTGAACAAGCCAGTGTTAGGGGGGAGAATTTGCAGATGTTTACTTTTGTTCCAATAATATGACTTTGAAGTCATCATTAAGACAAGAATATTGAATGTGGGACCAGAACACTTATCATTCATTCTATCAAGAGAAGATGCAAGGAATCTAGATGATATTTTACTGGATGTACATGTATTTTTTGTTCAAATGGTGGAAGACTACTACATAGACATTGTGCAATTCTTAAGTACATGAATGGCTCCATCAAACATGGTAGTTTCAAAAAAGAAACAGTTAGTGGTTAAGGAAGCATATTATCAGCTAATTGCAAGAAAATTATATAAGTTAGGTGCATATGGGATATTAAGATGATGTGTGTTAGAGCATGAAATGTCAATGATACTATTAGAAGAACATGAAGGTATTGCAAAAGGACACTTCACAGGTAAAGAGAAAATGAAGAAGATTTTGTGCGTACGGATCTGGTGACCCACACTTCATAAGGATGCTAAAGAATATTCTCAGGAATGTGATTTTTGTCAAAGGGTTGGAAATCCATCCAGAAGGGATGAGATGCCCTTGCATCCACATGTCACACTATAGGATTTTTATAAATGGGAAATCGAAATGGTTGGATCAATCGATCCACCAACCAGGAGATTAGGAGCTAGGTTTATAATCATTGCGACAGAGTATCTAACCAGATGGACAGAAGTAGCATCGGTCACATACTGCAGCATAAAGACTGATGCGCAATTTTTTTAGAATGTCGTTACAAGATTTGGTTGTGCATGCATTTTACTGAGTGATAAAGGGACACACTTCCTAAAAAAGACAATTTCATAATTGACTGAGAAGTTTCAAATTCACCATCAAAGAAACATGCCATATCACCTTCAGGAAAATGGGACAGTAGAAGCCTTCAATAAAATTTTAGAGAATGCTCTAACAAATATTTTCAATGTAGAAAGGGATGAT
The DNA here is from genome assembly GCA_009831015.1 of Picea engelmannii. Classification (NCBI taxonomy): domain Eukaryota; kingdom Viridiplantae; phylum Streptophyta; class Pinopsida; order Pinales; family Pinaceae; genus Picea; species Picea engelmannii. The sequence continues at coordinate 584,585 of ML810784.1, read as the reverse complement.
TGGGACTTGAGTATCCATGTAGTATTATGGGCATATAGTAATACAAGAAAAACATTGATAGGACAAAAACCTTTTAGGTTGGTATATGAGAAAGAAGTAGTAATTCCAATGGAATTTATTGTGCCAATCTTACACATTACAACGATTGTTGATCTTTCATACTCTGGCATAGTAGAGGAAATATTTTCATAGTTGTTACAGCTCAAGGAAGACCAATTTGTCACAGGATTCCATCAACAAGTCTAGAAGGAAAGAGAAAAAGCATGGCATGATAGGAATATTAAAAAAAAAAAGTTTCAAGTGGGAGACTTAGTGTTTCTATATCACAAAAAGTTCATGCAGCACCCAAGGAAGTTTAGAATGCATTGGTTAGGTCCATATGTGATCAAGTATGTGACAAAAGAAAGTGTTGTGTAACTAGAAATGTTGAATGGAGAAGTCTTGGAGGGACTGGTGAATGGGAGTCAGATGAAACTTTATAGGTACGTTCAACCGTCCGCATAGTAATCTAACCTATGCATGAACCTATGTACCATAGTAGTGTATTGTAGTAAGAAAAAGAAAGAAAAAGAAAAAAAAAATCGGAAAAAGTAATAAAGTAAGTGAAGGAAAGAAACAAAAAGTTGAATTCTTAGTCAAGGGTCAAGAAGTTAAGATAGTTCAGAGAAAAAAATAAGCAGGAGAATGTCATGGATGAGAACGAACAGGAAGTAAGATACATATACAACAAGAGTAAGTGTGTAGAAGAAGTGATTTATGTGTCGATAAAGGATCACACAGAGGAAGTGAATTGAATGAAGAAGAAAAGATTGTGCAGTGAAGGAATGAATAAGCCAGAGAACTACGCAGAAGAAGAAGAAGAAAGACATATAAAGGAATTAAAGAGTGGAAAAAATGGTTAAAAATAATTAATGATGAGAAATCATGGAGACACATATTCATAAATTGATGACGCACACTACCCCTCAACCCGCTAGTCGGAAGGTCCACATCAACAGGATATTTCCTTTACCACTGGCCCGAAGAGCTCTCAAAAACCACTCTTCTATTTCCCTTTCAGTAAATCTACACCCATAGAAAATCCTCGTGGGATCCTCCCTTTTCACTTAGGAGATAGGACTTCGCGATATCGTGAATCCTGTGGTCGAGCGCCTACTCACTATGACCCCAAATCTTGAACTCCAAAACTTTGACTTGTTGGCTTTCACGAGTTCGCGAGTTACGATAACATACAACTCTACCCACGAACCCCGAAATCCCAATATTATATTCGCTGAAATCCCGAGAGGTCAGACTCCGACACGTTTCTAGGTGTTGGCCCCACAACTAGCCTTCTCACCTTTTTGAGACTTCAACATGATTGACTTCTACGTTGATAGTGTGCCACCTGTCCACCTTGTTGACCTCTGTGGTCCCACACAATCCTATCAATCCTTCATGGCTTCGCGCTTCATAATTTCATGAACTTTGATACCAAGTTTTTGACCCTTCCACTCACGAAATCTCGATAGGTGATTTCATGAGTGATCCAACAACCCCCCGACTGACTTGGATCAATGGATCTGCCTCTCCTGAGTTTTCACCTTTAGGAATACTCGTGGTAACTCCCCTACTCCTTCGTGAGATCTAATGGCTCATGGGACTTCGTGGACTCTCCACAAAGAATTCTGACCGTCTGTCTCGTTCCTTGAGAACTCTCCCTCCTACAGTATGACATCGCTATGCCTTCCTTCAAAATTTCAAGGTGCTTCATCTGTTTCCTTCCTTCGACTCCTTCAAAGGTCTAAATCCTTTTGAACTTTCTCACGACTTTGAGTCTTTCTGAAAACTCTTGCTCGCACTCCTTACGGACTTTCAAACACTTTCAAGTGTTGAACTTCTTCGACTCTGCGCACACCTGCAACAGTAGTTCTTCAATGACTTCTTAGATTCACAACTCTGAGACCTTACTCGGCCTGCGCACTCCTTGCATAGCTCCAATTCCTAAATTCACTTCTATGGGAATGAGAACAAAATCTATCTAGTTTGAGCTTTTAGAGACGAACCTCTGAACCCTTTGTCAACACACTCCTTGCAAACATTTCAACTGCACTCCTTGTAGGAATTCTTGCTCAGATAGAGAAACAATTGAAACGCATTCCTTTTCCCTTACTCTCTCTCTAATTTCAAACATTCAACAAGAAATCATTCATACATAGCATAAAAGCAATTGCATGACAGAAAGAGAAAAAAATTTATGAGCATAACATTCAAAGATGCATACACAGAGAATATATGAACACCATGAGTCTGAATCACAACTTTCTTGTATTAATTTAGAACTTTTGTACACGGAGTTTGGCTACAAAACTCTCTGCTTCTCCTCTATGCTCTTCATAATCTTCATAATGTTACAATACACAATGAGGGTGTGTATATCTCGTTTCCCTCTTGCACTCTAAAACTGTCTAATCTAACATTCAATTCTATCTACTTTCATTAACTACTATAAATGACTTCTACCTACTAAGGACGAGAGAAGATCGCTCAAGGTCCATTTACATTTTACAAATGTGCTCCTTCTTAATTATCTCAATTAATATTGGCGCATTAACTTCAAGACAATTTCAAAATTTGTGTTGGGCGCTTGTCCAGTTGTCCGTTGTCTCCACACTGGCTCGCTTGAGATGCTCCTGCATCATACTCCCTTGCTTGAAAATTTTCATGGGCTCCTATCCATGAGCTCGTGCACGGTATGTCCATGCTTTTGGATCTCTGTTTCACTCTCCCAGCTGGCATATTCAACTGGATGGCCCTTCCACTTGACCAAATACTCAAATTATTTCTTTCACCTGGTCTTCTTTCTCACCCTTTTGTCCAGTATGCACTCCATATGCGGATTTTCTGCCACTGGCATCTGTTTTGTCCACTGGATCACTGGATGTTCATTTCCTATCCCTGTTTCCTCAGTTTTATATGGGTACAAATCTGAGATATTGAATATCGAAGAAATTTCGATCCCATCGGGTAATTCAATCTCATAAGCATTTGCCCCAAATTTCTTTAAGACCTTACATGGTCTGATTTTCTTCATCTTCAGCTTATTATATGTTCCTCTTGGGAACCTTTCCTTTCTCAAATGTGCCAGAACCAAATCACCAACCTCAAATTGAAGTTGTCTCATGTGTTGATCTGCTCTCCACTTATATTCCTGGCTTGAATTCAACAATCTCTCCTTCACCTGGCTGTGAAGTTCCTTCATCACCTCTGTGAAATCTTTTGCACTAGTGCTCCTAGTTGCATTCTGTTGTGAATCCCTCAACTCAGAAATTCCTCTTGGTTGTATGCCATAGAAAATATAAAATGGACTATGCCCTGTGCTTATGTTAACTGAGTTGTTATAAGAAAATTTTTCCTGTGGTAATATGTTGTCCCACTGGCTGTGGTGTTCTGTCACTAGGCTTCTCAGCAAGTCTCCCAGACTTCTGTTCACCACTTTTGTCTTTCCATCCATCTGAGGATGATAAGTTGAAATAAACAAAAATTTATTTCCCATCTTCTTCCATAACGTCCTCCAAAAGTGTCCTATGAACTTTTTGTCTCGATCCGAAACTATGCTCCTTGGTAAGCCGTGAAGTCAAATGACTTCTTTGAAAAACAGATTCGCAATGTGAGTTGCGTCACTGGTTTTCTGAAATGGAATGAAGTGTGCCATATTGGAAAATCTATCCACCACCACAAAGATTGAATCAGAACCTCTTTGTGTTCTTGGCAACCCCAATACAAAATCCATGCTGATTGCATCCCACAGCCTCTCAGGTATGGGAAATGGTTGATAAAATCCTGCATTCTATTTCCTTCCCTTTGAATGCTGACAAATTCTGCATCTATCCATGAATCTCTTGACATCTGCTCGCATTCCTGGCCAAAAATATGACTCATTCAATTTGGTGAATGTATTTTCATGACCAAAGTGCCTGGCCAATCCTCCACTATGTTTCTCCTTCAGCAAATTCTCCCTCATGGAGCATTTCAGAATACATAGTTGATTACCTTTAAACAATAATCCTTCCTGAATCGTGTATTATGTCCATTGGCTTCTATCCCTGAGAATTGGATTCTCAGTTGCTTCGTACACCTCCTTAAAATCTGGATCATCTCTATACATGTCTCTGAGATCATCAAAACCCAGTATTTTGACTCTGAACTCCTGCAGTAGCAAACACTTCCTGCTCAAAGCATCAGCAACCTTGTTAGCAGTACCAGAAATATGTTTAATCACAAAAGTGAAATTCTGCATATATTCAACCAATTTTACATGTCTTTGATTCAACTTTTCATGTTGAGTTACAAACTACAGTGCATGATTGTCACTGTATAAGACAAACTCTTTCGGGATCAAGTAGTGTCTCCATTTCTTCAATGCCTGGATAATAGCATAGAAATCCTTATCATAAGTGGAGTATTTCACATTTGCTTCATTCATCTTCTTGTTGAAGTATGCTATCGGCCTGTCCTCTTGACTCAATACTACCCCTATTGAGAATCCACTTGCATCACATTTCACTTGAAATGTATTTTGGAAATTCGGCAACACCAAAATTGGTTGTTCCGTAATCTTCCTTTTCAACAGATTAAAACCCTTCTCAGCCTCTTCAGTCTAGTGAAAAGACTTGTTTCTTTTCTTCATTGTTTCCATCATCAGTGCACTAATTCCACTGAAATTTCTAATGAATTTTCAGTAGAAACTAGCCAAACCGTGAAAACTTCTCACTTCAAAGATATTCTTTGATGATGGCGAATTTTTTATTACCTCCACCTTATCTGGATCCATCCTCAACTCATCTGTAGAAATATCAAATCCCAAGTAAATGAGCTCTATCTTCATGAATGAGGATTTATTCATGTTTATCAACAGCTTCTCCTGCTGTAACCTCTGCATCACTATAGCCAAATGCTTCAGATTATCTGCCACTATTTTACTGAAAACCAATATGTCATCTAAATATACAATAACAAATTTTCTGATGAACTCCCTCAGGACTTCATTCATCAACCTCATGAAGGTACTCGGCACTTTTGTTAAGCCAAATGGTATAACAAGCCATTCATACAACCCTTCATTGGTTTTGAAAGTTTGTTTTCCACTCATTACCTTCTCTCATGCGGATTTGATGATAACCGCTTTTCAAATCAATCTTTGAAAAGAATTTTGCTCCACTCAAGCAATCCATCAGATCATCCATCCTTGGCAATGCAAATCTGCACCTAATGGTTATCTTGTTAATCTCCCTCAAGTCAATACACATCCTCCAGCCTCCGTCTTTCTTCAGATTGATAACTGTTGGAACAACACATGGACTCAAGATTTCCCTGACCAATCCTTTGTCCAACAACTCTTGGACTTGTCTTTTGACCTCTTCATTCTCTTGTGGCATCAATCTATATGCGACTTTGTTTGGAAAAATGGCTCCTTGTATGAGATCAATATGATGACTCACACTTCTGATCGGTGGCAACAAATGAGGTAGTTCGTCCACTACTATGTCAGCGAACTCTTCCAGTATTTCCTGAATCTCTTCTAGTAAATCATCTACTCTTGTGCTGGTCAAAACAATTCTAGGCTTTCTGACCACAATGAATTGTGGATCCTCCTTCTTCTTAACCTCTTTATGAAGTTCCTTCCCACTCATGAGAAGTACATTGTTTCTTACTTCTGGTTTCACCTCCTTATCCTTAATTGGAAGCAACATGTGAGTCCTCCCATTCTTCTCTAGGGTGTATGTGTTCAGTCTCCCGTCGTGAATCACATTCCTGTCATATTTCCATGGTCTACCCAGCAATAGATGAAAAACAACCATGGGAATAACATCACAGAGTATCTTATCATTATATCCTCCCATCTTGAATTCAACTAAAAACTGTTTAGTGACAGTTACCCGATGTCCTTTTTGTAGCCACAAAACTCTGAATGGGATTGGATGATCAATCATCTCCAGCTCCAACTTCTCTACCATTTCTGTAGAAACGAGATTATTTGTGCTACCACTATCCACGATGACCTTGCATACCCTTTCCTTGGTCTTGCAAGTAGTCCAAAAAAGTCTGTTTATTTGGACTGAACTCTCCACCTCCTTCTCTAGTGTCAAAAGAGCTTTTTGCATCATCAACGATCTTTCACCTTCAGCATCTTCTACCTCAACATCTTGCCTTTGTGCTTCGGCGATGTGAGCTTCTCCTCCTTCTTTATTTTTGTTGGGACACTCATAAGACTTGTGCCCATTCTTTCCACATGTGAAGCATGTTATTACTCCACCTCTTCCCCTTCCTCTACCTCTGGTATGAGGAAAAGTATTGTTATCAGCATAATCTTCTCTCTGCTCAATATGTTGTCCTCTCTATTCATCATATTTACCTCTCTATGAGCTTCCACCTCTATCAGTTCAATTCCAAGGTTTCTTCCAATCCTCCTTAGGTTTTTGGTTCTTATCCTGGGAAATTGATTTGCCTCTAGGCTGACTTCTACCTCAGACTCTCTGACCCTACTTTCGGCTCAACTTCTCTTCATCTTTTAGAGCCATATGATAAGCATCTTCCACTATTCGAATGGTTACCATGCTCATCTCATCTTGAATGTCGTATCTCAGGCCATTCATGTATCTGGAAACCTTTTCATCATCACTCTCCCGATGACCTACCCTGATGTTCAGCTTGTATAATTCTCCAGTGTATTCTTTCACTACCATCAACTTATGTCTCAGGCTTTGCATTCTCCTGAACTAAGTAATCTGGTAATCTCTAGGGATGAATTTCTCCTTCATCTTCGTGATCATTCTATCCCACCTTTTGATCTTCTGCTTGCCTTTGTAGCATCTGTCATCTTGTATTTCATCCCACCACAATGTTGTATGTCCTTTCAACCTCATGAAATCATTCTTGACCTTCTTTTCCTCTTCGACATCTTCATAGTCAAAGTATGTGTCCAGAGCTCTAATCCAGTCTAGAAGCTCCTCTGCATCTAGATTCCCCTCATAAACTAGAATGTTCATTTTATCTCTTGCACCCATTTTTGCAATAGCCCTAATCAAGTGTTCATTTGTTGCATCTTCAGCTGCAACTTCTTCCTCATGTTCAGCCTCAATTTCACTTTTAGAATCACTAAGATCCCTAGCACAGACTGTGCGTCTTTGTGTTGTCTCCATGTCCTCGAGTCTGGCACATAGATCACGCATCTCTTTTTCCATGGCGGGATCAGTCATCTGCTACCTCTTCTTCTCAACATTTCCCTCTCCTCTGGTGGATCGGGTGTTTGTTTGTCCCTTCTCCTTGGCAGCATGGTGAATTCTCCTTCTCTGCTACAGAAAGCAAAGAACCTTTATGTGCTCTGATACCAAAAATGATAACACATGCTACCCCTCAACCCATAGGTTAGAAAGTCCACATCAACAGGATCTTTCCTTTACCACTAGCCTGAAGAGCTCTCAACAACCGCTCTTCTATTTCCCTTTCAAGAAATCTGCACCCACAAAAAATCCTCATGGGATCCTACCTTTGCACTTAGGATATCGGACTTCACGATATCGTGAATCCTGTGGTCGAGCACCTACTCACTATGACCCTAAATCTCGAACTCCGAAACTTCGACTTGTCATATTTCACGAGTTTGCGAGTTGCGATAACATACAACTCTACCCACGAGCCCCGAAATCTTGATATTCTATTCACCGAAATCCCGAGAGGTCAGACTCCGACACATTTCTAGGAGTTGGCCCCACAACTAGCCTTCTCTCCTTTTCGAGGCTTCAACACGATTGACTTCTACATCGATAGTGTGCCACTTGTCCACCTTGCTGACCTCTGTGGTCCCACACAATCCTATCAGTCCTTCATGGCTTTGTGCTTCATGATTTCATGAACTTTTATACCAAGTTTTCGACCCTTCCACTCATGAAATCCTGATAGGCGATTTCACGAGTGATCAAACAGCCCCCCGACTGACTTGGATCAATGGCTCTGCCTCTCCTAAGCTTGCACCTTTAGGAATACTCATGGTAACTCCCCTGTTCCTTCATGAGATCTGACGGCTCACGGGACTTCATGGACTCTCCACAGAGAATTCTGACCGTTTGTCTCGTTCCTTGAGAACTCACCCTCCTACAGTCCGACATTGCTACGCCTTCCTTCAAACTTTCAAGGTGTTTGGTTTGTTTCCTTCCTTCGACTCCTTCGAAGGTCTAAATCCTTTTGAACTTTCTCACGACTTCAAGTCTTTCTGAAAACTCCTGCTTGCACTCCTTGCGACAAACTTTCAAGCACTTTCAAGTGTTGAACTTCTTCGACTCTGCGCACACCTGCAGTAGTAGTTCTTCAATGACTTCTCATATTCGCAACTCTGAGACCTTACTCAGCCTGCACACTCCTTGCACAGCTTCGGTGCCTAACTGAACTTCTATGGGAATGAGAACAAAAGCTATCTAGTCTGAGATTTCAGAGACGAACCTCTGAACCCTTTGTCAATGCACTCCTTGTGGACAATTCAACTACACTCCTTGCAGGAATTCTTTCTCAGATAGAGAAACAATTGAAACTCATTCCTTTTCACTTACTCTCTCTTTGATTTCAAACATTCAACAATAAATCATTCATACATAGCATAAAAGAAATTGCATGATAGAAAGAGAAAAACATTTATGAGCATAACATTCAAAGATACATACACAGAGAATATATGACCACCATGAGTGTGAATCACAAATTTCTTGTATTAATTCAGAACCTCTATACACGGAGTTTGGCTACACGTCTCTCTGCTTCTCCTCTATGCTCTTCATAATCTTCATAATGTTACAATACACAATGAGGGTGTCTATATCCCGTTTCCCTCTTGCGCTCTAAAACTGTCTAATCTAACATTCAATTCTATCTACTTTCATTAACTACTATAAATTCCTTCTACCTACTAAGGACGAGAGCGGATCGCTCAAGGTCCGTTTACATTTTACAAGTGCACTCCTTCTTAATTATCTCATTTAAGATTCACGCATTAACTTCAAGACAATTTCAAAATTTGTGTTGGGCGCTTGTCCAGCTGTCCGTTGTCTCCACGCTGGCTCGCTTGAGATGCTCCTACATCATAAATGGAAAGCATCGATAGAGATCATGACACATTTGCATATCGAGGAAAAAATATGGTGAAGGATTTGGAATTAATGCAACATTAATGAAGGTATTTATTGCACAACACTAGTATATTAGACAATTTATTCATGCACAAAGGTAAATGGACAATTTTCAAAGGGGCACAAAATTCATTGAAGGGTCGTCGGGCCAATGTTATTATTATTTGGAGTTTGCAACGAGTAGAGAGAGCCGAGAGTAGTGTTGCAAATCCTTGATAAGCGCCACTGAGCCGAAGGAGTAATCATAGGTAATAGTATTACATAGAAGGCACCGCCAAAGGCAGCAACATCAGAACAGAAGAAAGAATGCATTAGAGCAACAACAACACTATCATAATTTGAGGATATTCCAAGAGTATCATCATTAGAGTCGAGGTTTCCAAGGGACTACATTCCACAAAGGAAGGACGATGCCAAACCAGTTAAGTTAAAGAAGGATGCCAAGTAAAAATTCGTAACGCCATAAATCCCAGTTGCGGTAATCATTGACGAGGATATTCTAGGAAAGGTGTCACAGTTGAAATACTCAAACCACGACATCACAAATACAATGAATTTCTCCAAACTTACATCGAACACCTACTCTAAGATGAAAATCAATGCAAACACATACCTTCCTATAGTTGATATTAAAGTATGAACCATAGGTTTGGAGCGAGATGGCCTGTTGAATATATTTGGCATCGCACACTTTGCTAGGAGCCAGGAGATTAATGCATGTGTAAATATGTTATTAACCTGTGTGCATGGTGGCTACTTTTGGTTACACAGGATGATTTATATATGCACAGATCTAATTGTGTGAATCACAATATTGTTGTCACAGGGAAAAGATCATACATTATTTTTCGTAGAAAGAAAGAATGAGAAGGCTATGTCAAATTCCATGAAGGAGCAATTCCACATAGTTAGAGGTGTTTGTGGTTTGGATGTGCCAAGTATATGTGACCCAACGGTATGATTTGTGACGCAAGCATTGGTCTGAAAATTGCTGAAAAAGTGCAGGAAATACCATGTGCACATAGGTGTGATAATTGTGGCCGAGAAATGTGTAAAAGGGGTAATTATGAGATGGGTGCCATTTCTACTCAACCAATTCCTAATAGATTGTGTGGAAGCATAGGAAAAAGGAATTTAATTTCACTACTCTTGGTTTTTACTTCTTATCATGTTAACAGCATGAAAGCATGGGACAAAGGAATGGAATTCCACTATTCATGATCATTACTTATGGGTATGAGAGGTAATTCATGCTTGGCCACCAAGTATCAGAACTTGTGGTACACATGAGCACTAAATCACTTTGACTTATTCTTATCACAGATACCAAGAGAAATGTTGCAAGGGTTACAAGCTAGCATAATGCAAGAATTGAACCTGCACTAAGAAAAAACATATGATGAATTGGCTAAGGCCACAACAGATATTGAAAGAATGTGGATTGACTATAGTAGAGTTGAAAGTTAAAGGGATATACTTACAGAGAAGGTAAAACAGGTTAAGAAATCATTTGACAAGGTTTACAAAGAGATTATGGAGGTACCAATGGAGGAAGATAATCCATTGGGAAATATTAGTTAGTGAAGATCAACGAATCCATTTAGGGATTCTGAATGTAAATTGTTCAGTTAGAAACATGAATGACACCAAGAACACCCCCAGAGGAAAGAGACCAAAGGGAGAAGATAGTAAGCACCATAGTGTAAACTATCAATACTTTGGAATCAAAATGTGCTAAGTTGTACAAAGACAACATATAAGTCTAGAATCAGTTGTCGGAGGATGATGAATTACAAATTATTGAATAGAATATTCAAAGTGTGTAGGGAAGGCTCAGAAAATTAAAGAAACCATCAAATGTTTTCCACTAGCTGAGAAGATGAAAGAAATGCAAGAGAATAATAAACTATACTCTAAGATGAACCATTTGAGGGCCGAGAGGCAAGATCGCATGAAAAATATTGAGATTCTAAGGAAGAAGAATTAAAAGTCGCAGAGGAAATAACAGAAGCACAGTGCAGGATCAAACAAGCAGTGGAACAAGATTAAGAGAAATGACATACTCATATCACTACATAATTAGTAGAAACAAATTTTTTAATCAAAACAAAGGTCAAGGCGAAGACCAACACATCAAAGGAAATTTTTGAAAAAATCAAGGAAAATTGAAAAAGGCTTAAGTGGCTCGAGATGAGCCATAGGTGAGTGTTGGGGGCTTGTTGGACATGCATTTTGGATGAGAATAAATAAGTTTTAGGAGCTATTCCATAGCATATGAAAGATTAAATTGAAGGAACAGAGCATGCAACAAGGGCGCATTTTGTGGCACAAAAGTAGAAAAAACAACAGTTCGTTGCCAAAGCAAGAAAAACATTATTTTGGCACAAAAATAGGAAAAGTAGCAGTTCGATGCAAAAGCAGGAAAAGTAGAAATTCTATGAAAAAGTAGGAAAAATAGTTATGACCCATTAGGGTTTTTGGGGATAAGTTGTTATGAAACATTAGGGTTTTGATCCCTACTTCTTTGTATAAATATGTAAAGGGCCAGGGAAGATTAGGCTACTGAGAATAAGAAATTAGCTTGCTCATGAGTGATGCAGAGAGTTTATTCTCAAGGTTTTGGGGAAGATATTTTGGGGATAGGAGCATATCTGAGAATTTGGAGAGATAGGCTCACACTGTAGAGTGGCTCAGAAGGTTTGGGGGTTACAATATGTTGTATCTTTTGTAATCATAGTGTGCATGCTTGAGGTGATTATTGCACGAATACTAATATAATAATTTAGTTGTTGTGGATGTAGCCCAAGGATTGGGTGAACCACGTTAAAAGCATATGTCTAATGTGTTTTTTGATGTGATTATTCATGGATGTTATGTTCATGCATGATTAGTATAGATATGTTTAACATATGGTTGATGCACAAAAATAATGAATGATTCAGTGGGTTGCTTATGTTGCAATCTATGTTATATTGTTTCTACACACTAGGGTTTAGGGTATTGAATGAATATTAGAGGGGTTAATGTCACACAAATGTTATGGTAAAATTAATGAACTGTTAGTTAATGAAAGTCATGAATAGGTTTTGTTGACAGATAAAAGGATGTTAAATAAGGATAATGTGTATGGTTATGTTGATAGCCTCACATTCCCTCATTCCTGCAAAAACTTGGTTCATGTAGCCCTAGTAGATGCCTTGGGTGAGACTTCACTTGCATGCAAGTGATTCCAAAAGGGTCAGTATCTAAAGGGTTTTTGTTGGTTTAATAAATTGAACCTAGTGACCTATAACTATGCACCAACAAATGGTTTCATTGTCAAGACCTGGAATATGTAATTGAGGGAATGTTTTGGATGTTGACTAGGGAAGAGAACGTTGAATGGTTGGAAAGGAAGGAGCGAGAATTTTCCCAAGGAGAGAATAGAAACCCTCGGATCAACAATGAACAATGGTTGCAAAGGTATGTGTTCACAGATCTACATGATATTTTCTTTGGTGAATTTCCAAATATTTTAGTTGAATGGTTATAAAGGTTAGTGGAGAATAATAGAATATACCAAACTATAGATCTGAGGAACTAGACCCCTGAGTTGGTAAGATAATTGAATTTTGTAAGCAATACTACTTCTTGCACAATTGATTTCTGGTTGAATATCATATTGGGGGGTTATATTACGGAATTAGTAGTAGATTGTACCCAGTTGTATAGTGTCGCAAAAAGGGATTTCTTCAAGGGTCAGTGCAAAAGGTTTCTGAAAGAATTGAGTACCCGGATAAATATGTTGTTGTGTGATAAATGTGTGATGACAATGGAAGTTGATTTCTACGGGGCTTCACGCACATAGGGGAACTAGGGGATGAATAGGGGATGGTCTGAAAGTAGCAAGGAATGAAGAAAGAGCTTAATAAGGAATATAGGAATTAATGATGCAGAGAAACAAAGAAGTTGTACTAGAAGATGAAGACAAATTTGGAGTACTGCGTAGTGGAAGAAGATACAAGAGGTTGAAAACTGGGGTTGAGAAAGAAGAGTAGCGCAGTGAGTAAGAGAGGAGAGAAATTTATGCAATAGTGAATATTGTAGAAATATCGGGCACAGAAGGAGAGGGAGAGGATCCTTAGTTTAGTCCTATAATAGAAGAGTTCTTAAGTCCCAGTGAGGCTAGATCATGCGTTGAACCCACAACCCCATGTGCATCACCTGGATCTGAGATAACATTTGAAGATTTTTGAAAATCACTTATAGTTAGCGAAGGAACTCAGAATAGTAGTAGCCAGAGAATTGGAAGAATTTTGTTGAGTCAGAATGAGGCAACAACACTGGGGGTAGGTACTACACAAAACACCATGGAAAGGTTAGACAATACATTGAGAATTCCTAAGTTCCATGGAGTTGGGTCGGAGGACCCAAAACAACATATATTGTATGTGAGAGAATTTTGGATACGAAGAATGTCCAAGATGATGCCACAAAGATTGTATAGTTGTAAAAAATGTTTAGAGGCCACACATTAGTCTGGTACATGAAACTACAGAGTACTACACCAACAGGTCAATCAAGGACATTGGCAGAAATTCAACAAGCACTATTGAAAGAGTTCAAGAAGACAAATTTGAGTCACAATACATTAAAGGGTTGAAGGAAATAAAACAAGTTCAGACTGAGTCCATTTGGGACTATGATCATAGATTTAAGGATTTTATAGGTAGATTAACATTCCAAATTCTGGATCAACGGAACAAAGAATGGTTATTTACATAATATTGCCACACATTCGTTGGTCCTTGATACAAAATAAGATTGTATCATAGCCTGAATCTTTGGATATTGTGATGAATATGGAAGCATCTATTGTAGGGGATGGAAGGGGGTTGGCTCAAGTCCAGACACAGTTATCTACCTTAACAATCTAATTAGCTTATCTTACGAAAGGAAAAGAGAAGAGGGAACAAGTTAAGTGTCTCACATGTAGGACTAAAGGCCACCATAAGGAAAAATGCCCAGCCTTTGCATAGTATTTGGTGAGTAGAGCATTGAACCCATTACCATGAGGAGGGTACTGTGAAATATGAAAGGCATGGGGACATCATCTTCATAATTTTCCATTGTCATGGAAATACCAGAGTACGCCCTGAAATTTATTTTGTAACATTTTCAAGTCAGTAGAGCATGAAGAAAAGGATTGTTGCACATTTGACCTGATGAGAGAGTGAACTTCAGATAGGTATAGAATTTAGGAGGAACATATCATGACAGAAGGAGGCATTTCATAGTATAAAATTCTTTGAGGCTTTATTCCAAGAGGTCAAGGAGGATTTGGCAGAGGTCAAGGTAGAGGGGGTTTTGGAAGAGAATATAAGGGACCAGGAATCAACTATAATTTTAATCAACCAGGGCACTTAGCTCATGAATTCCCAAATCATTGTACAACATAGACATACTATAGAGCACTGGATCATGCGACATAAATTGTCCACAATTACTTGCAAAGTGACAACAATGAGGGAATCGGAACCAAAACCCAAATCAGAACGTACAAAAGATATCAGCAAATAAGTGTGATGAAGGACCTAGAATAATAGTTGTCACACGTGGAGGAGCTAGGAAAGGGGATAATGCGATGAATAAAGGGATGCATATTGAGCAATGGGTGAGGAAATCAACAGGACCTATGTTGAAAATTGACCCACAACAAGAAAAAGAGACGTATCAGGAAACAAGGAAGGAGATATTAGGACCGGATTGGATAGCATCGACATAATTTGTGCCTCCTATGGTTGACATGCCTTCGGTATATGATCATACTATCTTGGAAAGTCTTCTTCAATAGGAGAGTACCTTGAAATAATTTCTTAAATTTTGTTTAGAATTTATGAAATATGAAACTGCATGGAATGCATTGTGTGGAGTGATTGATTATTGCATGCAAGAAAGGGAA